>JAAGNO010030227.1:50546-123686 GCA_033439905.1 Ceryle rudis | reverse complement strand
GAGGGGCGGGCTGAGGCGGTGGGAGCGGCGAGGAGCCGTCGAAAGGGTCGGGCAGCGCCTGCCCGGGGTGAGGGCAGGACAGGGGAGAGAGAGGCCGGGTGCTGCGGACACGTCATCGGTGCAAGAACGGTCTTTTTCGCCCTAGCCTGCGGGGGTGCCTCGTGTCTCACCCCGGATAACCCCGTATTTCTCTTTGATCGTTTCACAGCCTTATCTATAAGTGAAGAGTCTGAATTAAGCTTTAATTTGCTTTTTTTTTAATTCGCCGTGTCGCGAATTCATCTAAATGGCGGGATCCTGTCTGCACCTGCATCACTTTCGGAGCACGGGAGGCCGGTTGAGTTGAGCCGAGCCGGGTGTAGCCGGAGCGGTCGCTGTCCGGCGCTGCGCCCACGCTTAAGGAGTCACACCAACCAACCCCTTCCAAACCCCCTTCTTTAAGCACACATGTGCAAGAAAAGTTTTATTTACGAAAGATGTTTCAATGAAAATTTCTTAGAAGTTGAAAAAGACGATGCAAGTTTACAGCAGAAATGACTTAAAATATACCAAATTGCACAAAATATTAACACTGATCATACAGTATTTCAAAGATTAACAGGCATGTGCTAAAGAAACTGGAGTCTAGAAATATCCCAAATATACCTAGTTTACAGATTGCTGTACAAAAAGCAGTATAAATACTCCACAGCTAGAAAAAATACACAGAACCTTTGAAATAGACTTTCCCTTACATATAAACAACCTTTGTAGAAAAAACCAAAAACACCCAATACAAGCCAATTCCCCTGCTCCTAGATATGTTTGAACTAGTACGGGTTAGCACCAACATCTTCAAGGGTGACATAAAAAGGAGTTGAGTTTGGGGTTTTTGAAATAATTTTAGGCTTTACAAATTAACTAAGACCAAATGGGGACTACAAAAGATGACACAGTATGGTACATTCATAATTTGACAGGAAAGGAGCACAGAGGAGGTGGAAGCAGAGAAACGATGTTGCAGCCAGAAGGAGAGGGCGGTTTGCGTAGTTCTCATTCACACAGGACTCCTGTTTGTGTCAGGAGTGAATTACTTTGACCCTGATCTTTCTAACAGTTCCACACAGGATTGATGAAGTCAGTGACAGCAGTATCAGGCCTTTTAATCTATTCGTTTTCCTGCCATGTCAAAAGTCAAAACCCTTTTGAAATAAGACACCTGTTGTGAAGTTGTACTAACAAATGCACGTTTCCCTAGAACACCTGCATGGAATTGCACTAAAATAAAAAATAAAATGTGTTTTGTAAAAGGGAGTCCAAGAAAGTTTATTACAGACAATTTGGCAGGCTCAGGTTTACGGTAACGCAGTGTCTCTACATACAGTTTTAAGACTAGAGCAATTATAAATCTTTTTTAAAAAGGCTACTAACTTTCCTTGTTAATATTAACATCAATTTCTTTAAGTTAGTAATCTGCCATTACAGGAGCATAGCACCAATTTAATATTTATTGCTGTCATTTATCCCTACAAATATATTTTCCCAAGGTATTTACAACTGTACAAATATTCATGAAAGTGCAAAATTAAGACTTTACTCTGTGTAAGCGGTGGCTGTAGTCAGCGCTGAGCCTCGTGCGTCACGGCGCCTGCCGCCTTGCCTCTCTTGCTGCTGCGTGGCCCCGAGTCAGCGCACCCTGCTGCGAGTGCCGCGCTTTGGAGCGAGCGTTTTCAACAGCCGCCTCTTCTCCCCCCTCGCCCCCCACTTGCCTTCGGCTCTGCGAAGCGCTCCAGTTGCGGCCCACTGGAAAGCGTCTCTATACATCGTTGGAGCCTTGGCTGGCACACGAGGAGAAGCTATCGTACAGAGAATCACTCAAGGATTCTAAATTGTCCACATCGTGCCTACTTGAGCTATTTAAGGAAGCTTCTTCTTGCTTTCCATTTTCTTCTTTTTGTCCTTCAACCTTGTTCAGACAGTTCTTCTCTTTTTCTAATAAAAGTACGTTATTGCTGTTAAATTTATTGAGAGACTCCAGGGAAATTTTAGACAATCTATTCTGGGAATCTTCTTTTGTTTCTTCAGTTTGCTTCAATTTCTGTAATAAGTGAGGGAAATATTAGAAACTTATTTCTTATAAAGTTATCTGACTGTATACCATTAATTACCATATTCCTAAAGTTCACAGGGTTAAAGGAAATAGATTGCTAGATGCTTAAGTGTCTGCTATCATTAAATAGAACACTAATGTCCATTTTAGGATAAATCATAACTTTAAGGATTCTGCTGAGACAAGTAGGACTCCATTTACAAAACAGTTAAGCGCTATTAACGTCTGAAGTAGCAGATCCTGGGTGTGCACGTGTTAAGCATCTCCAGCATAGTCAAGAGGAATTTACATCTTCTCCTTTACAAACACTTTGGGGGGTATGTTTAAATGGACATTTGTTGAAGTAGAGTTTGGAGCCTGCTTAAAAAAAAGGCGCACAGACATGTTGAGAGGAGAAAATAGCATTTTCCATAAATTACAGATGCAAATGAAACTTGCTAGAGAATAACCTCACATTTTGCACGTGTTAAGTTTATTGATTTCCACGGACCCAAACCCGCTCTAATAGACAAGAAAGCAACAAGACAGGAAATTACACTGAACTGGGCCAATCCCCACGGACCAGAATCAATCAGATATTGGCCAGGCCTGCTCGGAGAAGTGTTGTAATTCTGCAGGAACACCAGGCGATGTATTAGCACATTATATTAAAAACGCACAGTAGGATTATACAGGAGTAATTTTATCCCTTTGTTAGCCACTGGTATTTTCAATCAGAGATCTGACCAAGGAATAGTTACGGAGCTGTGTAGGGAGCAGTTCAATAAAAAAGACCTGCTGTTCAGACGCGGGGTGTTTCAAAGTCTGTAAGTAACTCCTCTTACAGATAATGTTATCACAGAAATACGAGATAACATTCAACGCTTTACATTCAACATTCAACAACTTCTTGGTGGGGTAAGATGCAAGAATTCTGAGATATTCTGAAATACACTGTTGGAGTGCCAGCCATTCCTCATTTTTGGTATTTCCATCAGATAGCAAAGGCTGAATCAGTAAATTACTGCTAATCCACGACGTTAATATTTTGGTTTAGATAGAAGAAGAAATGGTATTTCAAGCACAGTGAAAAGGTAGCATCATCCAGATATACGGCTGATGTGAGCCATTACGTACGCATCTGTAGAGGGTCATGAGAATTTTTTGATGAATTGAAGTCAAATGTTGTGCTGCTGTGCTGCTTATCCTTGGAAATCTTGGGCGAGAGGAAGACAAAATGTTACATAACTTGATAGCTTGCTTTTATGGCTAGATAGATTAAAATTGAAATGCCAGCTCAGTGGTTGTTTATTGTTTATGTTGTGATCTCATCAGATTTCACAAACTGACAGCGCCTGGATTAGGTTAGTGTTTTTATCAACCGTTTCTAACAAACTTAAACCAAGCAACAGGAGATGCTAAAGTCTTAGTAAATGGAAATTTTCTGTTTTGTTCATTAATTAATCTTCAGTCTAAAAGGGTTAACCCCTAACAGTCTTCAGGGGTTGTTACGTTACATTCTGATTTTAGAAGACAGTTAAAACTAAGGTCTTTGATATCTGTAATTATAATGTTTTCTGAAATAGAGGAAGATAACCTTTAGTAAGAGGAACACAGATTTAGGATCCCTCAACAGAAATTCTCCACAGTTTCAGCTTAAAATCTTATTCCATTTGGCCTCATTTAAAATATTATACACTATTACCGAAACAGTTGTTTCTGGCCTCTCTGTAGGCCAGATGAGAAAATGCTCAGACACGGCATCAGCAACATATATATTAGCACGTTTTGCTCTTCAGAATACTAAACTTAAAAGACTCCATTATATGACAGGCTAAATGATTTTTCTTTGTGTATCTTTTTCCCACTTCACAGTTCCCACTTCACAGCTTTTCTTTAGATAGATTGAATATGGCTACTTAGCGTAGACTTGGGTCTGCAAGAAGTCAATACTGATGTTAGTAAGGTCTATGATAAAAGTTTTATTGATTCAAATGGAGCCAATTTCAACTCTCTGGTAGGAGGAGCAGAGACACTTGGAGTATTTGCTGCATAGCGCAGTCCAGATGAAGGATCAAAATAAGAGCAGGATCTTTGGCTGGCTGAAGGACAGATTTAAACCACTTAAACCACAGGCCAGACTGGAGTGAATTCGGCAGTGTGTTCTGCATGTATGTAGCACCAGTAATTTATTATACCCTCCAAGCACAATCTAGACTACAGTCCTACTTCGACCACACCCTAGTTTCTCATTTAATATAAGGCTAGCAGTTTATAAAATAGAGAAACTACAGGGAACAGAAATATTCTCTATAATTTCTAAGCAAAAAATATATTTACAGTTAGAAAGTTAAAATATCTAGTCCTTGACACATAGAAGAAAACTCATTCACAGCCTGAGCTCCATGAGCAAAAATAATGAAAACTTTAAGCAGAGACATTAATGTAAGAATCTGCATAATCAACAAATCATTTTCTCCCACAGTAACAAAATTATGTACATTCCTAGAGTTGAAAAGTCACTGATAATTTCTTTAAACTTGGTGTGTTAGGGCAAAAGTTACCCCAAGTTCTTTAAGGACTTTTTCTCTAGTTACTATAGATACAAACTGAAAACAATTATCAAAGAATATTTACTTAGAATCATCTTTAAATTTCTTTTTTTTTCATGGCAGTCACAACAGCTGCTAGATGAATCAGAGGCAAAACCAAAGCAACTATTATTAGAATTTGTTTGATAAATCGTGTATGTGGTTAAGTAGTGTCTTTAGTTTTGTCCATGTAGATTTGTTACTGACTTCAGCAGAGTCACAGATATAGCAAAGAACAAGGGTTAACCCAAAGATGTTAGTACTGTGCATTTTAAAGTAATTAGTTCATTAATAACATTTAAGAGACACACTAATGTGCATCAGTAGCTCTTCCTGCAGACAGGAACATCTGGCAGCAGATGAGGTGTGTTCTGTATCCGCCAGAACTGGGTGAGATTTGGTAAAGTGTAGAGAGCACCTAACCTCTAAGTCATGGGTTGCAATCAAATGTTTCCTGTATTAGTAGTGATCTGCAGAATGAACACATGGTTTTACCACCATAGGAAAGAAAAAAAGAACAAACTCTTTAGAAGAGCTCAGACGGGACCAACAGTATGTGCTTGCTCTCACACAGGGTTCTTCTCAGAAGTAATACTTAAAGCCATTGAAGCCTGAAGACACTGAGTTTGCTGCAGACTATTCTGCATTTGTTCTGTGAATAAATAAGGCGTCTGCTGCATTCAGTGTGGTCACTGTATGTTTTCCTAAGATAAAAACATGTAGTCATGGATTTTAGGCTAAGCCAAAATAATAAAAAAAGGCTCAGTGCAGAAAGGGACTGTGATTTTCACAGTGTCCGTAAAAACACTGGCACATCATCCTACAGTAGATCGATGGATAGCTTGTTTTACTTCTGCTAACTATATTTTTGTATAGAAAATCCGTACTGTTATAGCCTTAGGGTATGGGGAGCACTTGTTCCACTCTGTGAAGTGGAGAGCTTCCCATCACTGGAGTTTCTTAGCTAGTCAGCGTGGGGTGCTTTATACCACCTGAGAGCAGTGACTGGTTGTCAGAAGGGGAGAAATTCCGACACGGTACAGACATTTATCACGAGTCACATCACTTTGAAATAAAATCATGAGTTGTGAATCAGAGTAACGTTTCCTTGTTGGCAACATCCTAAAGGGAATAACTAAAACCCATTAGTGATATAATAAAATCTGGCATGTCACTTCAAGCACAGCAAATTAGGAAAACAAAACTAGCCTGCAGTTACACTGATACATTATAAATAGGTGTTATTTCTACATTAATACATCAAATTTTTTTTAAACTTCAAAAATGAGAAGTTATATGTGGAAAGAATGCATTTTCAGTGCTGTGTGGTCATGGACCAGTCACAACCGAAGCTGTTCTGAATGGCACAAAGACTCTTCAGGTCTAATAGGAAGGAGCAGGGAAGGACCGGCTGGTTCACAGGCACAAAGGACCCCACAGCTGGCACGCAGAAAGGAATGCAACTGCAAATCTGTTCCTTCTGTGTGGTAAGGGAGCTCTGGTCGCCTGGAGGTCGGGCTATGCTTGTAAGGCATGCCAGAGCCCAGAATTAGCTATGAACCATTCTGTAGGATAAATGTATTTTCCAGCTGTCTAAGTTTAGTTAACCAGCACTTTAAAGGGCTCAGAATCAGTTACACACAAGAATAAAATGAACTTTATTTATGTCTCTCATGCACTGGGCAATTTAGTTTTTAGATTAACACAAAAGCAAGAAGGGCACTGCTTCAAGTGAAGTATAACTGCAAAGCACTATTGGGTAAAAACAACTAAATTGCTATGAGAACTAAATATAGATCAACAAAATCAATACTTAATTGTGTAACTCAAGGTCTTTCATTTCAGTTCTGATCTCTAATAGGAGACAGAAAGTATGTGCCCTTTTTTTTATCGTTTTAGTTATTTAAAACTTTATTGTAAAGTCAACCAATTTTCTACATTTTTACCTTTTAAAAAATTGTCCGCATATGTTCAAGGTAAACTTGATCCCACAATGCCACTGTTTCTTATTTTAAGTTCAGAGTTTTACCAATTTAGACATCCTCTACTCCTAAATTGATTTGTATTTATGACGCAACGGGTCTAAGTGGGATATGCAGCTGCAGCATTACATAGGTTGCTCATTGTAACCTGCTTAGCAGCGCATTTTTAATACGTTCACAGCTTCTTGTAAAGTGAGGTGTACTGAGACACAGAGCAGGATTCTGATCGGAGATACACTGGCGCAATCACAGGTACCTTAGTGAGACTCACTGAGTTTGACCAGTTTGCAGTAGAAAGGTGTTAACGTGAAAAGGGTTGGTTTTGAACTACCAGGCAGTAGCTTTCCATCAGCTGGCCGGGACAGAATGCAACGGTAGACTGTGGAAAATGAATAATTGCCAGTTCTCACTTAACACCAGGTGGACAGGTAACACTCTGCAGTGAAAATAGTTGTACAGTCACATCCAGGAAACTACACAAGTGAAAGCTGTAACTGCATGACCTCTGCTGTACTACAGCTGAGCTAAAAATGTGATGTTTGAACTTCTTTCTCTTTAAAGCATAACCTTAAATAACAAGCTAAGCCTTGCTCTCCGTCGTATATTGTCAGAAACTTTCATCTGTTTTCTGGACTGACAGTGAAATAATTTTTGAAATAATCACCTTTTTTCCTTTTTTATTTTGCTGTAGCAGACAATGACATTCTCAAAGACACACCCTTAGATTTTCAAGATAAACAGTAAGTGCCAGTTTCTTGGGAAAATTTGAGTTGATATGAATTGCATTCACAAGAACAGCGGTTCTGATGATCCTAAATTGTAAGTAAATTACCTTAGAGGAAATAAAGCTGATTAGCGTGAACTGTGTATGATTCATAACTGCAGATTCAGACAAAACAGCTATCGCTTAATGAGTAGGTGAGTGAGGAGCTGAGACTTAGGTTGCCTATAGCTTGAATTCTTGCGTGCTTTAGGAGTAAAAGAACCTTATGCTTTCAAAAGTGTAATTGTCATAAAATGATGAGATGACTAGGTACATTCAGCATTCGAATGCCAAGAATATCATCCTTATCATTTACAAATTGCATGATTATTCTGTTGGGATGACAAGACTGTTTGACCTGAGTAGGTATATACCAATCCTCTTTGAATTTTTGCGTAATTTAATAAACAAGGATTTTCAGGTCCCAGTTCCCAGGTCAGGTAAATCTGGCTTTTTAGCTTCTGCTCAGTCATCAGCTGAATGTCACAAATGTGGTTGTTTTCTCATAGTGCCTTAGAATGGCCTCTGGCTGCAACTCTGTGCATGGACAAAGTATATTTAAAAGGGAGTCAGAATATAAAATTCTATGTGGCAACACCTTGGAAAATGGTTACAATGCAGGTGCTCAGTCAAGTGTGTTGAAGGGATTTATTAAAAAGAAAAAGCAATTAAACACCAGTACTTTCTCCACAAGGTAAAGCAGGGCCTCACTCTCTTTGTATCGTCAGAATCACCAATTTTGCTTCTCAGAGACAATCTACCCACTAAAAGCAATGCTTACTGCAATCAGAGGCTCATCACAAGGCATTAAGGCAGAAATATCCATGGTGAGAAAGGAAGCTGATGCTCAATTTTTAGTACCTGATAGACTGAAAATGAACAAGATATGCATAGGATATGCTTTACTTTTCAGAGATCCTTCTAGCTTTACTTTTAGAGGGAGTTAAATGACAAAATCATTCTGATTTTCTAGTGATGGAAAAATACTCACAGTGAAAAAAAAAAATCATACTGAAAAATAAGACTGCTGATAGTTATTGAACGCGACTTAACCATTTGAAGTTCAATACTATTCCTTGACAGAATTCTGTGGAGGGTTATATTGCCAGTGATAACCTACTGAATAGTAACTGGAACTACGCAGTCCCAAGTAACCTCACTCTTTCACTCTTCATCAGACTGTATTTCACCACACAGCATTTAAGTATACAGAGGTTTGTCCTGCTGAATGAAAGTAGTTGCTTTTACCCTGATGAAAGTATGGCTGATTGTTTCAATAAAGAAGGGGCTTTATAAAAAAGGGGCTACAATTTTATTGTAGATTAGAGGTTAGGTGATTTTTTTTTTTTTTTTAAATTGGGATACTTAGAACTGAATCAAGAAGGGGAAAAAATATAGTTCAAGAAAGATTTTTTAAATCTAATACAAAATGCAGTGCTTAAAGAGACAGAGTCTAGCTCACATTTGACTGTAGCAAAAATATCCTCTCAAACTCAGTAAATGCAGGATTGTACTCACACAACATATAATCTCACTGACATTATCAGTAATTGGGGTCGTTTTCCTGTATGGCTGAACTCTTCTCAGACTACTGTTCCTAAGTATAAGTTGTGTTCTTACCTGTCTTCATCTTCCACCTTTGGCTTTTTTGAACAAGACTATTTATTTTGGTCATTACAAAGAGACTTATGCTCTCGCTGTCTAGTTAAGTCTGGGCTCCTGGCTGTATGTCAATCACACAGCATACTGATGGAAAATGGAATTGCACTTCAAGACTGTACTGCAAATGGTGCTTGGTAGTGGGTAATGATTTTCAACACTAGTAATCCTCTCTTTTGAGTACCAGACCAGATTTGCTTTGGGTTAGCCTGTGACAATCCAAGGTACATCAGCTGACCTAAGGGCAAAAAGTACCAACAGATAGAGAAGGAGCAATGTTATCTGGCAGCATCAAGAGCAAATCAGCAGTAGGAAGAAACCACATAGAAATAAGCCTCCCAGCTATGAAAATTTGCTTGTTAAATGCACTAAGAGGGCCTCACTGTCTGCAGGGGAGTTCAAATAGTGTGAATCTTTGCTGGAAGATCTGCAGTGGAAATAAAGGGAATGTCCTGGGATACATTAGGAAGAATATGATCAGCAGGTTGAGGGAGGTTCTTTTCCCCCCTACTCTGCCCTAGTGAGGCCACATCTGGAGTATTGTGTTCAGTTCTGGGCTTCTAAGTTCAAGAGAGACAGGGAAATACTGGAGAGAGCCCCGTGGAGGTTACAAAGATGATGAAGGGACTGGAGCATCTCTCTTGTGAGGACAGGCTGAGAGACCTGGGGCTGTTTAGCCTGGAGAAGAGGCAGGTACCAAGAGGATGGGGCCAGACTCTTCAGTGGAGCCCAGCGACAGGACAAAGGACAACAGGCACAAACTGGAACACAGGAATTTCCATCTGAACATAAGGGAAAACTTTCCTATGAAGGTGCCAGAGCCCTGGAACAGGTTGCCCAAAGAGGTTGTGGAGCTTCTCTTCTCTGGTGAGATTCAAAACCTGCCTGGATGTGATCCTGGGCAACCTCTTCTAGGTGAACCTGCTTTAACAGAGAGATTGGATGAGATGATCTCCCTTCCAACTCCCAACAATTCTATGATTCTGTTCCTTCTCACAAGTTTTAAACATAATCACAGAGGTCATTTAAACAAAGGAGTGAGCTTAACTGCAAATGGTTTTCTTATTTTTAGCCTCTGAGGAGGACAGTTGGGAAGAGACATTCTTTCCAGACCTATCAGTCCACCTCTGAATTGACTGCCTGTTTAGCCTCTGTGGAGGGAGCCTCTGTGTTTGCATACATGGTGCACACACATCAGAAGGATGCCTCTTCCAAGCTCTCACCAAGCAGAAATATAGAGGTGATAGTTTTCACATTTGGAAGCAGGATCTTCTGTATTCTTAAAAAAAAATAATCTGAATTAGCCTGCTTAAACCCCATCCCAACAAAATAGTTTATTTTAGGAGCCTGAAGCTTTCTTTTCCAATCCAGATTTTAATCAACTTTCTACATATCAAGAGATTCTTTTATCTCTAATGAATCTAACGAAAAGCAACTGCCCTTTAGGTGTGCCCTCTATAAGGATGTGGACACCACCTCCCCTAAGTGGGGGTTAGGGGATACAGCTGGGTCATCATACCTTGTGTTACATTGGAAAGTGCTCCTGGAGGCAGCAGAGGAAGAGGCTGCAGCCCAGGTTGCCTTCCCAGTAAACCTGTTGCAGCCTGAACCATGTGGTTACTGTTTTCTGACCCTGTGCAATGAGATTAGAAGAGTTCCTCTGTAATCAGAGAAAACTGGGACAGGATAGGTGCAAATAATGATGCTGGTTACATGACTGCACTTGCCACCTCTTCAACTGACCTAATCTGCACAATTTTCAGTACTGATTCAGACAAAGCATGAACTGGAGAATGGAAACCTATGTTTAAGTTCATCTGCCATCAAATCCTACATAACAATACAGTTATTTACATGTGCTTTCTAAATGTATGCAAACAATTTATCATAGCTGTAGGGCAGATTATTTTGAGGGACAGAGGCACAACATGCACAAAAATCTGAGCAAGGGTTTCAGATACATGCTGCAGAACCAAATTAAAGCAGAAGGATAAATCCTCTCTTGCAATTTTTAGTTCAATTCAGTACACCAAGTTGTATCAATAAAGAGCCCATTGTATAAGTCAGCTAGAAAATAAATGCTATGAAGGATGTTCCATTTTATGTCGTTTGAATTTGATTAGTGATTAGTCTTGGCAGTTAAACCACATGGGAACAGTAATCAAGGTTTTTCTACTGTGGTTCTGTAACAACTGGAAAACACTGTTGGCTCATGTCCTATACCATGATGGGATATTAACCTAAAATCTAATTAATCTATGAATGAATTATGGTTCTAGAAACATACTATATTATAATCAATTTTGAGTGAGTTCCTAACAGAAGATAAGATGAAGAAAAAGCTGTAAAATTACCAGAGGTTGATAAATTCTGTTTACTATGACTGATTATTTTTATGGAGGATAATTTTACAATCCATCAAACTTTTGTCAGTTCAAGAATCACACTGCCAAACATATGCAGTAAATTAATTTTAAAATTTACATATTTATTAAAAATCTTATTGAAAACAGCAGGAAGTAAGCCTTGTTTGAATAATAAAATAACTTGTTATTCTACTGGAAAGAAAACAAAAAACCCCTAACCTTCTATTAAGATGATGTTATAGTAAGGCAGTAATTATAAACAGCTATATGAATTAGCTAACCAAACAATGTATTAAGTAGCCAACCCAAAATTAATCAAGAATTAAAAAAACCCCGACTGTTGGAAGATAATCAAGTAAAAGTGTAATTTAAAAGCTGAGACACTGATGGCTAAGTTTCAGATGTGCTTGAGGACACGTCTGTTAACTCAGGCCCATTGGCAGGAGCTCCCGGATTCCCTGCGAAAGCATGGGGAGCTGCAGGTGTCTGCCTGCGTGGCTTCCCCACTCAAGGGGATGAAGAGGAAAGGAGGGTTAGCAATCTCTGCACATGGCCCCAGGAATGTGCCCAGCGTGATGTGCTGCTGGCTCAGGACATCATTCTGTGACCCAAACCTACATTTATTCTCACAGAACAGAAGTCCACTGTAAGAAGGCATTACAGCTGCACCCTGAGTGCCTCCTGCTAAAAGCTGAACAAAACCCACAGAACCATCTGCTCAACAAGGGAATAAACACAGACAACAAAGAAGCAAAGACCACCGCATGTGGTAGGGTGTGGCATAGCCCACTAAAGAGACCAAGAACTACTTCCCTACCATTTCTACAAGGAGGGATGAAGAAGTGTGCTAAAATGGTGAAACCGAGAAGCATGATGATATGATCTGAGGCAAGTGAGGCGCCTCAGAGACCAGCCAGGCAGAGCTCTTTGCTATGTGTACTTGTAAGGCCTCATTTCAATGTTATCCATCAGTTATGTTATAAAGATTTCCTGCTTCACCTTTGATGCATTACTTCACTGCTGTAATGTGCTACCCATATCCCACAGACATGGTCCTGGCAGCAAAAGAGCACCAGAGCCAGGTCCCATGTCCTCCTTGTTTCCTTCCCTGGTCTCACCTCCACAACTGCAGTTGTCTTTGATCACCAGCAGTGCTAAGGCCAGCCGTTCACACCCTTTGTGTATACAGAATACCTAAGCCATCCTGCCTGATCCATCAGAAACAAGACCCCTGTAATGATAACTGTGCTTCCTCACTTAGCCCTCTCACTTAACTCATGAGAGAGACTGCGGTCAAGGAACAGGCCTTCTCATTTGCTTGATGGATTATGGAGTACCTGCTGCATGTTCAAATACTGCAGTACACCTGGTAGCTGAAAGAACCTGTGTCATTTGGTGCTTCCGCCACCGTTACCAGGAGAAAGCACTATGCTCACGGTGAAAACACCAAGAACAGAAACAGGCTAAAATTAGATTTATAACATACATCTTAATGGGAAAAAGTACAGACTGTAACTAATCTCATGTTTACCAGAAAACTCAAGGTCCCCACAGTCCTGGGCTGTGGCTAAGTAACTACGTGGGCTACTCCAAAAGGACATGAGAGACAAGGCTACATGCAGGGGACGGGCAATTCATGTTAGAAATGCAGCTTATAGCTATTCCATTGCCCAGCTCGAAAGGATGATCAAAAAGAAACATTGTGAATTAAGCAGAGTGATGCTGGGCACCAAGATGACCACTGTTGGAGATGCAGATGGAAGTACCTACAGCCTGGAGATTTATGATGTTTTTTCTACTTGCCTCCTCACAAAATTAAAGCAGCGATATACATTTAGATTAAGACACATACCATTTGACTGATCTGAGGGGAATTTTAGTTAATTTATGTGTTTAGATTTGTTTGCTTCATCTTTTAGACACAAGTATATCTGTTTCTGGTTGTGAGAACTTCTATCCTACTTTGTTGTTCAGCCAGGCATACAAAAGGTCTCACCTGGATCTGGTAGGAGGCATTAGTGGTTGCAAACTCTCTGTAAGGGGCACAGCCCTGAAACAGAAAGGAGCCAGGGACAAGTGTGCTGGACAGACCTTTGCCTTTCCACCTTTACCCTCCCTGGATACCAGCAAGGTTCAGGTTGAGCAGGATGTAAAAGGCTGGTGGTAAACATCTGTGCTGAGTCCACCTGGTCTATAGAAATCCTCTCTTAGAATGTGAGGTGTTATTATCATCAAGGCTTTAGAGATTCTTTAGGAGAAAGAGGGCACAGTGAAAATATATATTGGGAACCCCAGTTCTGTGGGGTCTGACCCCTCTTATTTGCCTGTGAGAAAACCTTTGTTGGGACTGATGAAAGAAGGAATTCAGTGTGAGGAGCCAGGACAGGCTCCTGTTTCCATAGTGGGCTTCCTGCAGTGACAGAATAATGTAGTATTTTTTGTATTGATTTTGCTATGATTTGTGTATAAATAAAGAAATGTGTACAGCCACAGAAATGGATCTGTTGGACAAATGCTTTAGCAGATTTCTGACCTCAGCAAAACAGTGTTACTGCAGCATTAACACTGCAAACTGTTGTGAGATACTGGTAATATAGAACATGTTCCTATGCCTAAAATACAGATTATAATACTGTTAATATAATAGACCACTAGGAGGACTAAAATACAACTGGAACTCATGCCGACACACTATAGAGCTAATATGCATTCATTTTTTGAACGACTAAAGATGTTATAAACAGAAAACTTAGATAAAAATATGGAATTAAGCCCAGGCTTGCTAGAAAATGAATAATTTGAAAAGTGTTGCTGAAAATGAACAGGCATTTGATATTCATTTGAATACAAGAAAAATCTTTAAAGTGTTGATTTCTTCAATATTTTAGATAATTCAGGATTCAAATACTTCTAAGAATGGAATAAAAATTTCCTCCATGCACAGACATTGTTAGGAGCCCTGTATGGACAGCAGGACTGCCAAAGATGGTATAGTTCTGCTCATGCAAAACTCTTTACAGGATCAGGGTGTGAATTTGCTTCTCATTCTGAAAATTCCTCATCAGAGGGGTGACGTGTTTGTGGATCGTCCTTGTAATGCAAGAACCCGTCCTAAGAGGGCTTGATGAGACTATTAAGTGTTAATGATTATTTGTTTAGCAGTGCTATGGGGCCTTCCAAGCCCTCAAAGCATCATGCTAATTGTACTGGATTAAATTCCAAATGAAGCTGGAAGGTATTATTTATATTCTTTAAAAATGGGGAATTTAATAGCAAGAGAAGTTTAGCCATTTGGACAGTCAGCCAGAACATCACCCTGATCTCCACAGTCCTGCACTCTTAAGTGGTAAGCTTTTCTCACTATCTGAATATTTATTTTTTTTCTTTGCGGAAACAAATTTCTCCATGGAAAGACCTGTAACGTTCTCACTAGAGAGCATCTGAAATGCTCTTCAACATACAGGACCTGGCATTTTATCCAGTGTATGTGGTAGTTAATCAAATGTTTTGCACTGACTTCAGTAGACTTTGGATCACACTCTTGATGCATTAGAGAGATAAATTATTTAACTTACTGAGTTCCCCTAGAAACAAAATATTGAGCTGCAAACAAAGCTAACAAACACCAAATGGGATACCATCTGCTGCAATGAACAGAACATGACCAGTTTCCCCCATGCTTGAGATTCTTCCAAAATACAATCTGAAATAGGTTTGTTCAACTCCCAACTGTCTCATAAAATTGGTTTAGCACAGGTTAGCAAATGCTAACGCCACCAGCAACAGCAAGCCAGACTCTGATATATCAATTGGAGTTGTCTATGATTTTATTTATATTGGACTGTCCTGTGTCAAGGCTCAGGGGTTTCCTGCTAGCCAGAGCCTATGGAGATGTCTCTGTTCATACCCTGTGACCTAGGGCCTAGTTTCTGTCCCCGAGTAAATATGAATGGTCATTATCTATATAATGATGCATTCGTAAATCTGTGTGGTTCAACTCTTTGATATCCAGACCCCATGCCTTACAACCTTCTGGAGGAACAGGATATGGAGGCAAAAGAAGCTCTACTTCCCATGGGATTGGCAGGAGATACTTGAAATCCCAAGTCCAGAGCACTCTCTACTTGATATCAAAGTTTTGAGCTGTGATGGAGAACATGTGGTTTCCCTAACACTTCCACAGGGACAGAACGACAGTGCTGAGCTAAATGTATGACACTAGTGGGTGACATCAACATTAGGTCCCTTTCTTCCCTTAGAAAACATACTAACTGACCATCCAACTCATTTTTACATAAAAAACCCCAACAGTATTTGCCTTACAGAACAAGACAAGAAGATAAATGTCTTCATACCTAAATTTCCTACATAGCCAGATACTTCATCTTCTAGTATCACCACCGGAAGTGATGAAACTACCATGAGCAAACAGAACCTCCAAAGAAAGTCTATACCAGTTAACTAGAAAGACTACAGCACTCTACATTCTGCAGCTCTTTTAGATGGTGACTGCTCTTCTTCATCTTGTTCTGCTGCCTCTGTTTTCATCGCTGTGCTGCTAATGATGTCATAATACAGACTCCATATATTTATGATGGATTTTATTTATAGAAATGACATATTATAAATGTTGAGCTCTCTGACAACCTGGCTTGTTATAGTGGCTCTAAGAAACATGAAAAGAAAGGATGATGTTACAATAAAGTATTTTAGCATTTTCCAGCTGCTCATGCACTAATGCTATGGAAAATGCAATGAAGAAATGGATTTAAAAATAAGAAGAGTTTAATTATGATATCATCTTAACTGTAACACTGTAGGATCAGATTAAAAAATACACAGTATTTGGTCATCCTTTTAATTCAGGGGAAAATGTCTGCTGATGTTCCATGACACACTCCACAGAACCAGTGTACAGAAGGAGGATGCTACAGATCAAAATTCTGCCAGATAGAGGGAGAGTATCTAAACCAATTTTTGAGCACCTGCATAAACACCATGATTTTCACAGCATCCAAATATGTGAATCTGTCAGAGACAGCAGCAAAAGCTGCAGATTTCTAGCGCCTTTGAAAACTGGGCAGCTGAAGTGTCTAAATAGGAATTTATGGATTAGGGGCCACAAACAAGACTCTCCAGTTAGGCTGTGGAGCGAAAAATAATTGCAGCAGCGATCAGAAAGCCTGTGCTGGCTGCTTAGCTACTTCTATTCCTTGGTTTCAGCATTGTCTGAAGAGCTCTTACATTTCAAATCTGCTTTGCATCTTAGTACATGTATTACCAACAAGTTTCCCAGTTTGGTAACTTTTCTGCAGATACAGTGTCTTAGAGAAGTTTAGACTCTCCTGCCATAAGAAATATCACAGACTATTACAGCATGATTAACATTTTAATTTTATAATGCTCAGCAATGTAATACATTTAATTTCTTCATTCCCACCTACTTCTGCTTTACTCTTCATCCACCCAAATCCATCTGTGGTCCTGTTTTACAGTATGCTTTGCAGAGCATTCAATAACCCATAGGATATGTGCCTATGTAATAGGATGTCAGAAAATTCACTTTTAAATGTTCGACTGGCAATTATTCAGATAATTCTTCAAATAATCACTTGGGGGTTTCCTTGCTGAGAGTAACACTAGAGTCATTAAGGGAAATTCTTAAGGCTACAGCTTTTTGCAGTATGTAAATGTTTTAGTGACCTCTATTAATGATCAGGCAAAGAATGAAGTAATCCAGAGAAGGGAGCACTAATGGGAGTGGAGCAATCAGGGCATCTCAGTCACTGATGGATTGATGGGCAATTCAGGCTGAGAAGACTCTGACATGTGCTGCCAAAACTTGTATCACTCTTAGCCTTTGTGAAAGATGCTATATTATACACTGTACACGCTTCCTAAACTTCCCTGTGTCACTTATTGCTAACAAGTCTGCTAAATCCCGTGTTTGTTTCTCCTACAAATATTATTTCCCACTAAAATAATATGGATGCTGCATAAAGCCTGGAATTCATGTACCAGGGCCTAAAATACAGTAAGAAATAATTAACTTTAAGACTTGCTATAAAACAGAATGTTTGATTTCACAAAAGATATTTAACCAGTATTTTTCTTAAAGTTTTAGACAATCTATGTGGCATATTGCACAAAGAACAGTGTAACTTCTCATTAAATACAAGGTGAATCACTTCTGGGAGATGAGAACAGCTTGTGGAACACCTTTGAATTATTTCAGTATGATTTTTGCTGATATCTGACATAAAATTTGCCTTCTTTTCAAAGAGTATGTTGATTAGGATATTATTGTCTGTACATAAGAAAAGAAAAAAACATCCTCTTAAAAAAAGAAATAGTTTGCGAACATATTTTCAATGCACTGCCACAGTTCCTGCTACCATCAGCTGTGCAAGGACAGAACTCTCATACTAGAAGATCAGTCATTTCCTACCCTTCTCTGCATGATGTTTGAGTGTTTTATGCAAAACATATCACTGCTATAGATGGCGAAGGAAAGTTTCAGTTGGAAAAACAATTCACAAAAATACTACAGGATTGTTCATCTCATTTAACTCTGCTAATCAAATCCTCCTCTTGGAGTCAAAATATTTTCCAGCTTCAGAAAACAAACAGCTCACTGAATACCTCTCCGCCCTACTGCTCCTATCTTGATTGAGTCAATCCAATGTTTATTGTATCCAATTTATTTTTTAGCTTTTTCTTTTATTACTAATATAATTTCTACCATTACAACACTTAAACTATCTCACAAGCTTACTAACATTTGCCATTTGTTGCTGTTAATGTGCCCTGAATTCCATTTTGGCCTACAGCATTGTTATCGTATTTCAATTCAATACAGAGAGAAATGAAACCTAAAGCTTTGTTTCCAAAGATGGAGGACTGAAGAGGGTCCAGTTACAAAAGGCAGAAACATTAGTGCACTCTGGGCCATGCTGCAAATCACAGCAGCTCCACCTGTCAAACCTTTGAAAAACAGCTCAGAACATTTTCCACTCAGGGAAATCAGAAGCAAATGATACTTTTATTCGATATGTACTTTTGGTTCTTATTAGACTAAAGGATCTACCTACTTAACACCTAGGAGCCACAGTGTCTATTAAATCCTTATGTAATCTTCAGTTATATAGCCAAATAGACATCATTAGTGCTCAGAGTGTATCTGGAAGGCACAGTGCAGTGTGATGTGATGGTATCAGTGAGCAAGCTGGGTGGGCTGGGACCAAATGTGGTGGAGTCTTATCAACACTCCACTTATTTCAGCTTCTCAGCCCTGCTGAGAAATGGCCTGGAGTAACCAGGCTGTAAGGGGCTGTACTAACACTATGCCCAAGCAGGCTTACTGTAAATGAACTCTGCACAGCTCTGCATTGCTCTGGGCATTTGTACATGAGCAGTTTTGGACCCTTCCTCCGGGGACTCCAGCAAATGAGCTCCAGGACTTTTTGTGGCATCTGGGCCAGTATGTAATGTGGTTATGCAGCTCCTACATGCTGAAAAGAAAAGATTCTCTCTGTAATTTGAAAATACTTGCCGAGATGTTGGGATATGGTGTTTCTGCTCCAGTGATCTAGCTTTTCCTCTCAAAAAGGCAAAGTTCTTCCCTCCTTACAGTGCCAAAGGGGTTATATTCAGTGAGCACATCACTCCAGCTGTGGCCACAGGACAGCTCACTGTGTTGCCTTAAATCAGACAAGCCCACACATCTGCAGCTGGCACTTGACAAACCACACAGGCACACTTCACTCGATGCTGTGAGTTATTTGGAGATTTAGCATTACATGACACTGTGCCATAGGCACTAGAACTGCACCTACATGCCAACAATGCTTCAAGTCCTTAACTTTCCTCCCCTAGCTACGGCTTTTCACTTCCTCCGCGTCTTCTCTCAGACTCACATCCAAACTATTCTCCTGCTAGCCTTGCACACCATGTGTTTTAAATGCCACAGCTTGCTGTACCATGCCAAAGACTTTCTATCCTTCACCGATATCCAAATATTCTTTTAAAACTCTGTGCTAAAAGATATTTGAGTTAAAATGTCGCCACCTACCCATCCCCATAAATACACTAACCAAACATAAAATAGAGAGAACTTTTACACCAGCTGGAGGGCTAATCAGAATGGGATTTGGTGGCACAGTACTAAAACTGCCGAGTCCATTAGTGCTAGAAGCAGAACTGTATCAGCAGGTAACAGCTTCCATTTTTTTTTTAGGGTATGTTTTTCCTAAAAATATCCCTTGCATACCATTAAAAAAGTTATTTTCTCTGGCGGACTCTGCCTTCCAAATGTCATTTCTCCTTGCCAAAGCCTTTTAAAAAGTTAAAAAAGTTATGGAGGATGTTATCATTCCCCTTGCTGAGCCACTCTCCACTGCATGATTTTTACTAAAACTCTCAACACTGTAAGAAGCCTCAGTTGTTTCACCTAGAAGGCACAGGGAGAGAAATGAGTCTCTGTATAACTGCAGCTTTTTATTGTTGCCAAGCTAGTTCCTCGGGCTAACTGTAAGAATGTTCTTCCACACTATACAACATTTCTTTTAAGTGATACGCGTCAAGTGAGACTTTGGTCCCAGGAGACTGCCTAGCAGTCTTCCAATTGCTTGTTTTGCTGTCTCTTCACTTTACTTTTTGGAGGCAACTTTGATGGCAAGATACTAGAAACAATAAGACCTGATTAGGAATATAAAGCTTGGTAGCAGATCTCAGGATGTGAACCTGCCCTATGGAGGGGAAAAAAACACGCAGAGATGTGGGATTTGTTGATATCTGGAGACATCTTAGTCTGTTTGTAATTTCACATTACTCACATGAGTTGAATCAGACTTGAGGCTAGAAAAAATATTTTTAATTCTGTACTACTCCCATGGGTGGTATGGTAAAATCTGTTTTCTTATCAGATCGTGCTCCTGTGGTTGTTGTCACTTATGTTGTCAAATGCTCTTATAAAATTCCCCTGACAATAGATCTTACATCAACTTGGGTAATTACTCAGACAGTCTTTGCTTTGATGGAACAAGTACTGCATCATTCATCTGAGAATCAAAATCCTTTGATTAAATAGAAAGGAAGCCTCACAGCCCAAAGCCTGTCAGTGAGTGAATTCTATTGAGATGATTTTGACAAATGGAAGCACGTGTTGCTTACAGACCTCTGTACGTACCAAGGCTAGGGAAGGGGAGGGGTGTGCTGTGCAGAGAGGGGCTGTTTCAGCAGTGCAGTCCACGCCTGGTAAGGTCTTGTGCAAGTGCTCTTGGCGACCTCCCCATGCTGCTGGCAGATAGATGCGACCTTGCCCAGCAGCAGCTCTGGAGGCAGAGGTCCAGGGCAGCTCCAAGCAAACATACATGAGGCAAGTGAGCTTGGGGACAGCCTAGCCCCAGCTGGGCCACTTCAGGGCTGCCATGACTGGACTGCACTCTGACCTGAGTGGGTACATCAGTGTGGCTTTACACCACCATGAAACTTCTGGCTTGGTCCTAGCTGAATCCAGCTCAGATTGTGCTCCCTTTCTTTGGGTGAGGTAGTTCACTCTGCTTTTCAAATAGATGGACGTACAAGTCTGCTGGGTGGTTTACTTTCCCTTGTAACACTGCCCTTTATAAAACTGTTGCTGGAACTTCTATATACACCCTGTGTTAACATGATGTGAATTTTGAGATCTAATACAAATGCATAAATATAGTAAATATAATTTTCAGTTCTTGTGACAGGAAGGATGAAAGGATATCTGATCCCAATTGAATTAGAATGTCTGGTTCTAGACTGGGATCACCTAATGTTTACATTAATAGATCACCTCTTTAAACATATGCAATAATTTGATATACTAGCTCCTTAAAGGAAAGAAAAGCATCGATCTTAAAGCAGAAAATATGGGTGAATGAGTCTGCAGACTTATTCCCCATCTACAAATTGTAGAATGGCACAAATTTCCTTAACATCAGAGGTTCATCAGGGCTGGGAAAGGAAATATACCCGATTCCCTCCTCAACTCATCATCTTCCTTTAAGCCTGACAAGGAAAACAGCAAAGAGGAGGTGAGGTTTCTGTGCTTCAGACACGGTAAACTGAATTATACAATCAGTACACAGAAATCAACAAGCAACTAATTCCTAGATTTATTTGATCCAGCCCATCTAGATACTTTCTCTTATTGATAAGTGGCCCCTTCTATTTTCTGTTACTTTCTAGTGTAATAATTCGTAGGAGTTGCTTCAAAATCTGTATTTGCAGTAATACACATATTGTACAAAACAAGCTAAGAGCTAGGTCATCAAGAGCATTTGCTGTTTTCTTTTTGGTAACATAAGATAGGTATCCCTATTTACAGATGGTGAAACTGAGATCCTGAGACCAAGAAACTAGCCAAGCATCACCCAGTGCTGCCCCAGCTGCAGGAACTCCTGTCATGAAAGTATAAGCAAGGAAATTAGTGCTCACCTGAGGGTGCAGTGAGATGCAGTTTCACTCTCTAAAATACAAATGGTAGCTACAATAGATGCTTTTTACTCGTTCCCCGCAGAGGAAAGCTTGGGACAATATTCATCTTGTTAATTTTGTGTTAAAAGTTTGGTACTCAGTATAAGATAGCTGTGTAGGCTTCCTCTCTCTGGTCAAGGCAAGCAAGCATGTAGTTCCACGGGTGAATACCTCCTTCCCACTTTAAACTCTTAGGATGCAGCTCTTCCAACTGTTAATTGGGCCCAAATCCTTATCTTAGGCTTTTTCACACATGATAAGCAGAATCACTCCCTAAGCATATCTGATAATCTGAAAAAATTAGTTGTCTGTGAAAGCAGAGTGCACATGGTCTCCCTGGAACTAGTTCAGACATTTAAATATGGAGAGTCTTTTTTAAGGGGGGCTCCATTTAAAAGCCTAAGAGCTTCTCTCTTTCAGAGAGAATAAGGGACCTTCAGAAAGTGACTCAAGAGAACCAAAATCAGGCACACAAACTTTGCTGGCACATTCTGAGAGAGCTGCCTAAATAGGTGAACAATGCGAAGTGCCCAGCATGCTGCAAATTCATACCCTAGCTCAAGGCTTACTGATCTCTGTAGGAGATGAGAGGTAAACAGAAGCAGCTCATGCTTGCCTTTGTTTTCCCCTTACTCTTGTTTAGTGTAGCCTGCAGAGATGCCTGGGCTGCTTTAACTATTGCTGTAATTCAGGAACGCTGGAACATCCTCTGTAGTTTCAGCTTAATGCTCTGGGATCCTTGAGGATGGCAAGTCTTGTGCAATTAACAAACTTCCTTATTCTTATTTCTAGTCCTTTTGTGGATATTCCCCCCTGTTAATATGATGCATGAGAAGGCTTGTGAGCACAATGAGTCAATCATAAAGCATTAACTCCCAATCAGCTTACTCAGCTGTAAAAAACCTTGAGTTTCTCTGGGAATGCCGCCATGTCAGTCCCATTTGTAAGTGCAGCCAGAACAGCAGCAACTTCTCTAATTTTTCCTTTTCCCGTGTTTGCCAGCAAGCTCTAATATCTACTTGAATTACAAGACACGGTGATTTGAGCATTTGATCTTCTTCATGAATCATCTGTACACCACGTACAAACTCTGCCGTGTTGAGTAAGACTGTAACTCCACATCGCACATACAAGTCGCTGTCGTTAAACGAGCCCGTAGTTAAATTGCTGATGTAGTTAACATTGTAATTGTGCCAGAAATGTCGGCTTTCTCATGTATGTCATCACAACTGAAGGAATATAAGAGGATTTAGAAACTTGTGATGGGTACCAACCCCTTCCATGAAGGATTTTTTTTTTTTTTAAGTGCTCAAGTCATTCTGTGAAATACAGGCAAGCGTTGATGGTGAATCAAATTGAGTAATACGCAGGGACAAAAGAAAGCAAGAAGGACTGTATTACATAAAAAAGTATGTGATGGATGGTTAAGGACAGAGAAGAAAACACATTTTTCATGATGCTTTGGGATTGTAAGGATGATTAAGTAATAAAATCTTTGACCAACTCAGTTACTTCTCCAAGGGAACAAAGAAGACAATAAAAAGTCTTGCGTCAGTTCTCATTTGATCATAAAATAAGTTAATGAACAAAGGGTCCGGGTGAGGGAAATTTATCTTGTTTTCTGAATTCTTGTAAGAAACAATAGATCACTGAGCTTTTAAAGTTTAAACAGTAAACTAATTGAAATGTGAAATAATTTTTTCATTGCAAAAATATTCTAGCAATCATGATGTCAGCAAACTGGTGAAGGCACAACCAGTGACTGCTACAAGGAAGAGGAATGGCTGTTTAACTCGGGCATCACTGAAGTTTCACTGAATGGTGTCTCTCATGGGGTGACTGCAGTGGACTTTGGATCAGCTGCTGCCTATGATTTATTAAATCAGAAAAGTTTCTGTTTAATGAAAATGAATTCAATTCATACATATAAAAAATATTGTTTCTAGTTTTCAAAATCCTACATAAGAAAAATACACCATAGATGTTAAGTGAAAGTTTTATGTCCATGATTCAATGTCTTATTCCTTTCTTTGAAATTGTGATTTGTTTTTCTTGTCCAAAATTCTGCAGTGTACAAAAGGATAACATTATTTCAGAATGTGTTTCCGAGGTCAAAATAAATGTAACGTCAAGCTGATTTTAGGGCCAAGAGTATTTAATGAGGATGCTGTTTAAGACCTGGCAGATAAGAAACTTGAACAATAAATGTTTCTTCTTTCAATGTGCAAAAGACTTTTTTGATTTCTCAAACTGTCCATTTAGTGTCCCTTTATCATAGTAATTGCCCTTTGGTTGTTTCCCTTCTGAGACTCTGTCTGTGCAATACTTTTTTTGCTGATAAATCTTGCTGTGTATGTACTTTGGGGGTATATCTGGCAACTATGTTCGGTGAGGAGGAGACAATTCAAATGACAATAAGTCTGGGTTAAGAGAGCTTCTTGCCAGAATGTCTCATTAGAGCACCCAGTCTGAAGCTGCTATATTGTACCAGTGCTGTGCAGTCCAATTTAATTGGGCTGAAGGACTGATACAGCACACTGCTCTTTCGACAAGCAGCATAAACACATTCTGCCCATCATGACACTTGGTTGTTTTTCTGTTTTAAAGTCTTCACACACACCATTTGGGAATGAAATTCAAAGCACAGAGCATTTCCTTTTTCAAAATGACAAATATTCTGCATGAAAGCTGCACTTTTCCCCCTCAAAATGTATCTGGTTTTACTTTTTTAGAGTTTCTGGTGTCTCCTTTTTTATTATTTTTGTGTGTGTGTGTGTGCAGTGTTCCAGATCACACAGTTCTAATTTAAACAGGCTCTGGTCACAAAATTACAGCTCACAAAAATTTGCCATGCTGGTTCAAACAAGTTGTTCAGGGCAACCTGCTTTTCATGGTCACTGCTTCTCATTTGTCATTCTAAAAAAGTTTAATACTAATAGCCAAATCTCTAGTAATTTATTGAGCTTTTACTGTTCACCGAGAGGCAATGCTGTTTTGGGCACGATTTCAGATTCTCAGAAGTAATCTCAAAAGCCCCCCAACATAATGCATGAAAAATGCTAGTGCTGAGTTATACCTCTTTGCCTTCTAGTTTAATGATGATTTTTACAAGGATCCTCAGGCTCTTTCAGTGAGTTTTGTTTAAGTTTTGATGCTGATTTGGCACATTGCAGACATGTCATATACAAGAAATGCATGAGAAGAATGAATTAAAAGTAGATGCAACTCTGAGCCACTTTTCTATAGTGGAACCAAATTTAATTGCTTTGTTAATAGCAAAAGATGGCATCCAGAAGGCAGAACTGATTTGTATATATTTTTATATACATAAATACATATATAATACATCTCATCTGCATAATTAAACCATGAATTTCTAGATGTTCCAGATGAGTAATTAAGTGGATGTTCAAGTTATTTTCCTTCATCTATCCTTTTTAATACTCTTCTGCTATATTTTTTTTTCTTTTTCCTTTTCTTCTTCACAACTATGAAGCCAGATTCTTTAAAATTGTTCTTTTAAATATGACTCAAATATATTCAAATTGAATCACAGTCTGGGTGTAAGTGAAATTTGGTTGATTGGGAAATGAGGCAGATACATTTCAGTTTTCTTTTGTAGCTTGTGAGTCAATTTAATAATCAGTTAAGTGGGGCTTCCCTGCCAGCAGGGTCGGAATAAACAGGGGTGTTGCCAGTTTGTTCCATGTGATCCTTCTGCACGTTAGGCCCAGATTCCTGAAAGCTCTAAGACTCTAACTTTGGTTAATCACCTCTGAAGTTACAACACACAGTGATTTTCTGCAGCTGAAAACTGGGGTCTGGGAAGAGATAAAAATTCTTTTTCACTTATGAACTACAACAGTATCCTACAAAACAGCATCTCACTCATTATTTTCTGCTACCACCTTTGTTTATACTGTAATATACCAAAAATGTGCTACACAGAGAAAAAAGAAGAAAAAAAAAAGAGCTTGTATTTAAAAAGAAGACGAGCTGGGGAAAGAGACTGAACATTATTACAGTGGATCATGGCTGGGTGACTATTTTCAAACAAATAGGTTTGTTGGAGCAAAGGAGAAATAAAAAGAGAAAGAAGTGTGAGGAGGAAAACAGGAGGTTGAAAAGTTGCTTTTCACGGCTGTTGAGACTGCACGATGTCAGGTTCAACATTTTCATATACAGAAATAGCACATGGATTCATGTGGAGTAAGTGGAGAAAACAAATTTGTTTCAGTTTAGCATCAAGATCCACCAAACAGATCAGGACTGATCTTCATCAAAATAATCTTTGAAACCCCTAAATCAGGAGTTGCAGAGCTAACACCAAGAGTTATCTCAAAAGATACCAGAAGATATCTGACTTCCACAGCATAGCTTCATTTGAATTTTCAGGAATACTTCTTC
The DNA here is from genome assembly GCA_033439905.1 of Ceryle rudis. Taxonomy (NCBI): domain Eukaryota; kingdom Metazoa; phylum Chordata; class Aves; order Coraciiformes; family Cerylidae; genus Ceryle; species Ceryle rudis. Next base: position 97,344 of record JAAGNO010030227.1, on the reverse strand, counting down.
TTTAGGTCATTTACTACATTTTGTGCTATACATATTATATAGATATATGTGAAAGAGCAGCATTACAAGATAAATTCTGTGTTTTCTTGCTAGCCTTAGACTTCAACTTCTCTCTAATGGTAGAACACTGTCTCTACTCGTCAATTCTGGTAATCTAGTTCTGTAACAGGTGGGCATCAGAATGTAACATTCTATTCTAAAAATATTTAGATCTTTACTCTTCTGCAGGTTATACCATTTTTTTTTCAATTCTGCCTGGTTTTTGTAATCAATCAACACACTGAGGAACAAAGAAGAGGCAAATAAAAATAATCACGAAGAAAATGAGAAGTAATATAAAAAACACAGTAACTCACACTTGAGCTCTCCTTGCCTCTGCTGTCTTTACTGGAAGCTCCATTCAGCTGCTCAATTAAACTGTAGTGTGTTAATTGTTCAGGTCCATCCTCTCCAAAATGGCCATAGAGACTGTGTTGGTATAAATCCAAGATTGACATTGGGTTCCCCAGAAATGACTTTCTCTGATTTTGCTTTTCCTGCTCAGCTGTAAGAGATGTTAAAAATAATACCAATATGGTATATGTAATTGATGAAATGCAGTCTACATACAGTGTCATGTAATTTTACAATTTTTCAATGTATTTCAAATGTTTTAAGGTATCTAGAATTCAATGTAATAAAAGCATTAAAATACTAGCTGCTAAGTCTCCAATCAATGCATATACAGGGGATTGTTCATACTTAATATTCAAGGTGAAGGAGATGGTATGAGACAGTCAGTATTAATTCCCTTTCTTTTAAAATTATAAATGAGATAGTTAATTTAGGGGGGATTGTTCTACTTATCTATTTGCTATATGTTTTTGTTCTCTCTTAACAGCCTTACATGGCAGATGTCCCAAGTTCCTTTAGCATGTCTTTCAGTTTAACTGTATTTGATAATTCTTTCCTTTCCACTTCCTTGTTAGCTAATGAATACAACAGTATAAAAGATACACTAGTAAGGTAAGAAACAGATCCTACCCATTTGTTAGAGATCCTACTATAATACAGGAACATTAGAAAGAAAAACCTCTGTTTCCAAAGTCCAAGGCTGAAATCTCATTCAGAAGATCAAAACAAAACCAAAGAAATTTTCTGCAGCTTCATGAAAATGCACAGGAGACAGAGGGTTACATGATCATTAGCTTCTTTCCTTATAAATTTTGTTACACAAACTTCAACTCTACCTTATAACCTATAGGATTAGATGAGCCTCTGCCTCCAGGGTCTCCAAGTGAATCTATCAGTATGAAACCTTCATGAAATTGGAAATAAAACATGTTCACGGTTGAAATGGAAGAATGGAATATTTGGTTTATTCCCTGCTATTCTACTGACTTTCTCTGTAACGCTGGGCAATGCACTGGGAGTATCATCCAAAGCCCACTAAACCACTGAAGGTCTTATTGACTTTCAGTAGCCTTTGCACTGGGCACTCAGACTCTCTGTTCCCTGCTCATAAATGGAAAATGAAAACCACTCCAACATTATAACTGTACAACTAGTGAAAGACAGTAATGCTTTGGAGACATCTAATAAATATAATTATCTATACATATAAAACCATTCTCTATGAGTTGGTTTGCTGCAGTCCCCATATCAGCCTCACGTGGATGTTTTGAGATTATATCACTTGTGTGCATAAAGACGCTAAGATCTTTGAACACAGAATAGAATGAAGTACTGTTATTAATATGATGTAAGAACTGCATTTATAAAGCACAGTACAGAAATTCAACCATAAGGAATGACCATCACAGAAATACTCTCACAGTAATGCTTCATAATTTTCTTTTCTATTTGTCTCAATCATCATTATGAATTTTAGTTCTGCTACTAGCGCAAAAGTTAGGCATATACACAAAAGTAATGATTTGCTATATAAAATAGTGATTTCAAGTCAAGCTTAGGTATCATTAAACTTGGAATCTGCTGCCATTTAATGCAACTGCTGACACAAAATCCTTTCTTTGCAAATTGTGATCAATACAGAAGAAAATGTTTATCTACCTCTTTAACAAAACACATCTTTCTTCTATTAGAACATGATTTGTAAATAGTAAAATCTGTAAAAAAGTGTTTATGGGCTGAGCTAAATTACTTGCAACATTTCATATGGATTAAACATACAAAGTTACAGGAGCAATGTAAAGAAGCAGTCCTGGCTTCCTACTCTGCTCTTTCTCTGGTGGAATCACAAAAAATGGATTAGCTCTGAAAATGCCAAATGTTTAAGTCCAACACCCAGCAGACGCTAAAGAGCACAGTGTGTTGACAGTATCCAGCCATCCACGGCACTTTTAATGCATTCATCACTGCAGTATCTACAGTAGGTGCTAATCTCTGCTAGGTCAAGCTCCCTGCTGTGCGGAGGGTCAGCACAAATCCTATGAATCACTGAAGCACTGCTTAAGCTCTCAGGGCTTCAGCGGTGCTGAGACCTTGCACTGGCCTTTACACTAGCCAGAATTTATCTCCTGCAGGGAAGCCATCGGCTGCTGCGTAGGCAAGGATATGAGCCATGCTCTCCTCCTCCTCCCAGAGGGCATGCATCTGCACTGAAAGGTGGCTTGAAGCACAGCAAACTGGTGGTCAAGACAAGACAGCAATTTCTTGGGTTATTAAACACACAGAAAACTATTATCTCGAGAACTTCACTTAATGTTATCTTATCTACTGGAATTGAGTAAATTCCAAATTGCCATCAATTCTCACAAAAAAGGTTGATACATGAAAATGGCAATATATACACAGAGGACGATGAGAGAGACTTCACTACAGCACCATAACCAACATCACTTTGATATAGAGGTTGGAGAACTATGGCTTTGATCATTGCGTTATTGCAACTGGCTAATATAATTGAAAAAAAAAAGGAACCTGTCCTTATAGTCACTTTTTAAATTTTGTAATAATGTAACAGAAGATTTCTTACTTACACTGCAGGTATTTATGCAAAAAACCCTAGAAGTTAAGCCCCTGCTAGCAAAAACTGTGGAAGAGAGGGAAAAAAAGATAACACACACAGAATAAAAAGCAAAGAGTAATAAAAAGCTAATGGAAAATTAGACCGAAGTAGGATCTGGGGTTGGAAAGTGAAAACTAGACAGAAAGTTCAATGAAGGACACTATGTGCTGCTGAGTCAGAGTGGAAATGAGGGATACACAATTTTATGTACATATTTTCAATTACCTTGTTTGTTGTTCTTTGTTAACTCTACAAAAGTCTCCTCTGCAGTGCTAAAATAATTTGTTCCATACTCTGGCTCCAGCTCAGTGTCACTGCTGCTTGCAGAATAAGTACACACTCTCAGAGCTCTGTCCTGTACAAATAAGGGTATCGCAATCATTCAGATGATGCATATATATCAATATATAATGCCAGAGATGGTATTAGGAGTGGAATCATGCAGTCTACACAGATAGTTCAACTAGAAAAAGAATCTGCATTACCAGTTTTACTAACCACTTCTTCAAGTAGCAATAATCAGTCTGAGAGGAGGGAAATAGCACATTCTTGTCCTGGCAAGTCTCCTGAGTTAGTCTGGCAGGAACACTCCAGATTTTACCATTTTTTTTCACTGCAACATTGTTTTCAAATCTACCAACATTCCCAGATAATTTCATCCACCAAGATCAATTTTAAAACTTCTCAAGTATGTTTAATACAGTGTATTTATAATATGCAAAATTATCACAGAACAAATGGTTTGCTGAAAGCAATTCTAGAGACTATCAGAATGGCCAGTAGATAATACTCATGCTTTCTATACCAGAATATCCTAAAGTCTTCCTAAATTCATCAATGTCCCTTGTCATGGCATTTAAATTATATTACTGGAGAGCCCTTAATTCCCAGCCGATTCCTAAACAAGGAAGCAACACTAAGGATTTTTTTTTTTCTAGGAGTAAAAAGGAACACTGACAGCTCTGTACCGATTGCAATCATGGAAGGCCTGAAGGTTTAAACCTTTCATAAGCAGCAGCTTAGTAAAATAAACCCCACAAAATGGGTATGGGGAAGCTAAAGCTGACACTGCTCAGTTAATGGCATCTACGGGCACAAATGCCTCCTACTATCCTAACCCCAGTTGACTATCAGTGGCATAAAAGAGTTTTTCATTCTGCTTTCCGAAGAGTGATATTAATTTCCCCATCTCCCCATCTGTGTCACAGCTTTTAAATGATGAAGAAGGGCATCCATTTGATAGGAAACACATATTCATGGAGAGGGGACCAGATGTGAGGATATTTGCATGTAGCCAGGTATGCCCAACACTGACCTGTGAAACTGGGAGACTGCAAGTCTGCTGTAGTCCTGAAGCCACTTAGGCACATTCACATGCCAGCTACACACACAATGACCTGCTGACTCTTAGGCAGACTAATTTGCAGTAACGTATTTATAAAAACATGTAGATGTGGCACTTCAGGACATGGCTTAGTGGTCGTGATAATGTTAGGCAGACAGTCGGACACCACCAGACATTCACCACCACTTTGTCAATGACATACAAGACAAGTATTTTTATCTCTGCTTCTGCTCTAAGTATCCAGAGCATGGACTATATAAAAGACACCCCAGTCAGTAAATACGTTGATAAAGCAGACATGAAAAGAAGTTATGCAACAGAATGTTTTTAGCCTCTTATAACGTAAGGCTTACTAGCCAGCAGTGTCTGACAGTTTCCTTGCTTAACGGCCACTTTCTTGATGGAGGTTTTTTTCTCTCTTTGCCAACCTGCTGACCCTGTATTTCTCATGGGGCTTGACAGCCTGGCATTCCTGAATGACATGACAACCACCAGCAGTAGCTTTTGCACACGTATATGCATTTGCCTGTTTGTTCTTTGTGCAGTTTTCAGGACAAGATTGAAGAATGGACAGATCATCGCAGGGATTAACCAAAACCACACAGAAACATGTAAGAAGAGTATTTTTCTCTTTCGCAGTACTTTCATAGCCCATCTGCTCAAACATTCATACTACACAGCCATACAAACAAGGAAACCTAGGCCTGAGGAAAGAAAAGAGATCCAAATCTTATGGAGAGCAAACAACTAAGATCAAGTTTCTTGAAGAAGAAAACAGGGTAAGAGGTCTCCATTTCCTTGTCTGTAAAATGCTTGTGAGGATTTTAATTAAAACATATTTGTAAACCATGAGGACAAAGTACCTTTAGGTGCTGTATTATTAGTATAATTATAAAAAAATGAGATTACAAATGAAGGGCAAGAAAGTAAATGTAGCTGTTAGAGTGCTAGTTACTCCTCCCACTATATGAAAAACACTCACCATTTCTGGTTCTTTACACCACAATACACATTTCATTTTATAGATGACACTTCTTAACTTATACCTTTGTTTTAGTAGTTTTCTTGGTTGTCCACTCTGGAAGAACTTTTCTAATTTCCACATTTTCTTCAGTATGCTCTAATGAGGCAGAGGTTACAGAACTTGGTACTTGTTCACTTTGCTTTTCAAGGTTAATTATTCCTGAATTAAGAGAGACATAATTTAAATTGTAGGTCTCATCATCATCCTTATGACAGTGTTTCAATTATAAACCAGTAAAAACTGGGGGCAAGTCATGATACTTTCATTATGTCAAATAATATCTTAGTACTCAAAGGAACAACTTAACTTACTGGAATAATTCTAACTACAGTGGCAGAATTTGATCCAAAGACTTTTCCAGTTAACAAAAGAGGAAGGCATGGATTTAAATCCCTCTAATAATTTTGCAATATATACCCTTTCACCCCAGAAACCACATTCAATAACTACTTCTAGGCGTTGTAGGATCTGCTTTGCTATTTAATGTTCTCAGAGAGAGAACAGTCTGTTAACATAAATATAATTAGAAGTATCTTTCTAGCAGAACTTCTCCATCAGCTAGCCTTTTTATTTGCTATATTTGCACTATGCAATATCAGAACATCAAAGAAGATATATGGTGCATATGAAATAAAGTGATAATTGTAATTTGGATGAGAAAGTGAGGGAGAGAAGAATAGAATGAAAATATTGTAGTAAAGAATGAGATGACCCCACCATCTGATGTATACCACTTTTTTTTTAACATCTCTTCATGACAATTTAATTAAGATACAAACCTTACAAGGTTGGTGCACTGAATATTAGCATTAAGATCAGAACAACCTTACTGCTACTGACTTCTTATGAAGCAATTCAATGCTTGCCATTTCTGTTCAATTTGTTATAATGACAGTGTTTAATCATGGACTCTATAGCACACTGCTGAATTGAGGTCACACACGTGGCTATTCAAGCATGTAGCATATAATCTATAACTAAGATTTCTCTTCTAAATCCTTCTTAGCTTACCATTAATTAACAGTACATTTATTTAAAAAAATACTAAGTATTAATATTTCTTTTATTTAGCTTTGATTTGGAACAAGCAAGGGAGTCTTCAATGAAGCATACAATGTGTGTTTGCAGTCTATTATACCATTACAATACTGCACTGGGAATATTGTTAAATCAACTAAGTTCTGAGATGTTTAACTAGAATTCTTCTGTTATGCATCTTATGAACATATAAAAAGAGGCCTCACTCCTGCTAAGCTCAGTTTTATGTTGGGCCCCTCACTCCCAGAAAGCCCCTGAGGTCCTAGAGCATGTCCCAAGAAGGGCAACAAAACTGGTAAAGGGTCCAGAGCACAAGTCCGGTGCGGAGAAGCTGAGGGAACTGGGGCTGTTTAGCCTGGAGCAGAGGAGGCTCAGGGGAGACCTCCAGGGGAGGTATTTAAAACGTGTAGATGTGGTGCTGAGAGACACGGTTTAGTGGTGGACACAGCAGTGCTGGGTTAATGGATGGATTCAACGATCTTAAGGGTCTCTTCTGACCTAAATGATTCTATGATTCTATGATAATATACATCAGCTCATTAGCAGAACACGTATTTGATGGCCTTAAACGAAGCTTAAACTTGATATTTAACCTTCCTTACATGCTAATTATGTGAAATGTCTCTTATGCAGTGATACAGATTTATGCAAGTTAAACACACAACTTCTATAGGAGTAATAAATACTTATGCTGACAAAGTGTTAACAACCGTAACCCCAATAAATACATGACATAGCATTCAGCCACGATGAAACAGTAGTCTTCCCCATTACATCAATTACTTTTACTGCATTTTGTACCATATCTATCATGTTGGCTATGAAAAGTTCCGTGTTATAAATGCTCTATGTAATGATTTCTAATGTTACTGACATATACATTAATAACTCAAAAGCCTTCAAAAATGTATATAAATGGTCAGTGTACCTTTATAAAAAACCCCACCCAGAGTTCAATGGAACTATTTACTAGCACAAAGCTATTTGCTCGTACTTTGCTGGATTGCTAGTCTGTTATTCCTTTTTTTAGCTTTTGTTTTATGGTTTGAAAAAAAATACATAGCTGCTAAGCAGAAGTGGGGTATTTCATGTTCATATAAAGAAATGTATTTGTATAATATAGTAAAGTAATGAAAGTCTTGTTTGAGGTCAAGGCTATATATTCATTGGGACAGCATTTATGCATTGAGGTCAAATGAGTCTTTATTCCAAATCTGTTTTCAAAAGCTAGTCTTTACAAATACATCTTTTCTACGTCACAACATGGCTATGCTTTGTACTGTGCCACAAAATCTGATCCTTAATATTGCTGAACATCTGCATTCCTATTCAAGTCAAATTCCAAGGCTGGCATATGTTTTTTCTTCAAGTACTGTTTCTTGAGAAAAGGATTTAAGTACTTAACACATTTTTCTTCCTCAGATAAGCATTATGTGTAACAAAATTTCCATACGGCTCAGGTCACAAACTTGTTAACCTTATGTATTCATAAAAAGAGTATCTTCTGCTCTGCATTTAACGTTTCTGTTATCAACTGTCATTATTATAGGACTTCTGCTAATCAAAACAGACGTCAGGGCAGAAGTAATGTGATTTTCAGTGTAATTGACATTTTACCTGAGGAAGCTGGTTTTGGAAGGCGACTCTGAAAAGGTCGTATACCTTTGGCAGTCATGGCCGGATCAGATGTTGAGTGACTAATTATGCTTTCCACAGCCTCCTGGCTCTTAGCTGTTGAAGGCACTTCTCGCTCAAGAGTTTTTGCTTTTACTGAAGGAGCTGATAGAAGAATTTGCTCAGACGGTGCAAGGACTTCTGTTTCCGAGGTTGATTCTTGCTTAGAAACATGCCGCCCTGTAGATCGGTTCCCTGAGTCAGGGAGGGGGAAGGTTCCAATCCCGCTGTCCAGCGTCCTCATCTGGCAGCAAGACTCTAAGATACAGGAAAATTGTGTGATGGGATGGAGCTAAAGGTGTCATTGGTGCTTAAAGACAGTAAAAAAAGGGCATCTTCAAGGGAAGGTTTCAAGGAAAGAAAACCATTTTGCATTTTGTGTGTATGCTGTTACCTGTCATTTGTATGCTTTTGACACAATACATCTATCTAACTGAATCCAATGAAATACCATTTTGAGGTGCAATTAAGCTAACTGATGCCAAAACGTTGAAATTTGCCTGCTTCAGACTTAAATTGTCATAATAAGACAAGCATGTCCTAGAAAGTGATTACAGCTGGAATTTTAAAATTATTTATTTGGAAGTCCCACAGAAAGTCTGTAGAGTACCAGTGTGAGGGGTTGAGCAGTGTAATGCATTTCTTCCTACATAAATCCACACTCCACAAAAGCTTGGCCTCTCCATACCTCTGCTTTCTAAATTGTTTTTCTTACAAGAAGGTGTTAATCAAAATGTATTATTTATTCTTACACAAAATTAAGATCTACAGAATTTCCCAGAGATAGGTGTCTCTCAGAGCATCCTGAAAAACTTGGATAGCAACAGCCATGCCTTTGTTTACCTTGTTAATGCTCTGGTTCTGCACATCCCATTTTGGGTTAAGTGTACACTTTCCAACACAATGCCAGACAGGGATACCTTAAGTACATGGTCTGGAAACAGTATGGTCACGCATAGCCCTGCAGCTTATTCATCCTACTGGAAGGTGCTCTGCTAACCACGGAACAGAGAAAGATGCAAGCATAGATATGTGCACATTGCTATTCTAGCAACTACGATATAACAGCACCACCCTGCCCTGTCATTTTCTATCGATTTCCAGAGACTTGCCTTTTGCTTGTATAATGACCAAACAGTACTGAAGGGACTACGATGGCAAAGTCCTTCTGAGAGGTATAAACACCAAGGAGGGAACTTCAGCACTAATGGCTGGAAAATGAGTATAATTTAGGTTAAACGTCTGGAAACATCCCTTGACAGCGAGATCTTCAGTCTGTGACAGACACTCCCAAAGGAAGTAGAGGAATTTCCTTTGCTTTGAACAATTTAAGGCTACACTGGATAAAAGATACACTGCAGTGAACAGTTGTACTCTAGCAGGAGATGCAGAATATAACCCAATATATCTTTTCCATCTCTATTTTCTGTGATCCTGAGCATTGATTTTTTTTCTTATATGCTTATTTGTTTTTTAAGTCTGTTGAAGTTAGCAGCCCTCTGTCAAGTCATTTTCATGACTTTTTCCTCTATAGTGTTTCTAATAGTCTCAGAAATTTGAAAATATTTATCCTATATAGACTTTGTCTATTTGGTTTTGAAATAAGAATACTAACATGGTCATCTTCTGTTATTAACTTAATCTCAGTGGGCCTTATTTGATAGCAAGTAAGAAACTACTTACAGATAAATTATGTATCTATTTATGTTTTGCTTCCTCGTTCCTGTCAAAAGAGAAGCAGGTCTATATTTACATGGTTCTCATAACCTTATCACTCAGGGTCAAGAGATTGAAAAGTCATAGTGAGGATATTAACCTTACAGGTCCTAGCTGAGCTGCAACAGCAAAACAAACTACTTGTTGTCTTTTAAAAGGGCAACAGTGAGTCTGATTTCTGTCGCACAATTACTTCATCCCAATTAATTCTTTCCACAGGTAAAATCACAGATGGTAGGGGTTGGAAGGGACCTCTGGAGATCATCAGAGATAAGGTGTGGAAGCCACAGCTAGCTGGCCATTTTTGAACTAATGTGCCGTAATGATTTTAGAAATTACTGAAAGTTATCCAGGAAACATTAAAAAAAATAGAACTATATTTGGTTCTGCTGTGTCAAAGGGAGGTATCCCAGCCACTGAACCCTCTTACTCCTGTTATCCTTCCCTAAGATATTTTTTGTTTTGTTTTTAAATGGTAAAATACCTAGCTAGAAGTGGGTGAACTTCTTCTCAGGATACAACAGAGTGCAGAAAAGTAAGTTGAAAAGCTAGGTGTCTGCCCTTGCCATTTACTCTGTAGATAATCAAGCTTAAGCAGTGTGTTAGCTCATGGAGAGGCAATGTTTCAACTAATGAGTATCAGTGCCAAAGTTAGTAAATAAAGGAAAACACGGAATAAGAAAGAACTTCCATAAGCTGCCTCTTGACCAGAAGAAAGACATTCGCGCGACACTGGCTATGTTGGAGAGGCAGAGCTCTTCAGCAGAGACACAGAGTAAACTGAAAGCACCACAGAAAAGAACATCCTGAAGACAAAAACCTGCAGTCTCCCCTCTACTATCTGCATAGTTAATGCTGGACCTGATTTTGCATCCTAGTTCCACTGGGACTCTGAATGATTTTGTAGCATTGCTTGCTTTCTGAGCATTCGCTAAGAAACTGAAAAGTCGTTCCCTCCTAATTATTGCAGGAAAATTCAGTAGACTCAAAATGCATACCAAACAGCAGAGCTACATCTTTTGCTCAAGGCAAACTGGGAGATGAACACATAAGTGACATAAGGACTTGTCTTGCCCACTGTTACATTGCGTATGTCTAGGAACAGGCCGTGAAAGCAACAGTATAAAATCAGGAGAATACCAAGGGCCATACTTCCAAGAAAATACAGTCTTCTGCTATTCCCAAAATAATTGGGAGAGCGATGGAGGAGCACACCAACAGTGTCACGTTTAGTTAAAAGGAAAAATAGCTTTAATCAATCATAGTCTTCCTTCATGGAGACTTTATCCATTATAAAAGAAATGCACGAGGTGGGAAACAGATTTTTTAAAACAGCTCACTAATTTTTAGTTCTGAACCACCACCAAAGGACCTGGCTTTCAAAGCGCTCAAAGCTCAGCAGCTCCCACTGTGACATTTAAAGATAGATTTTGAAAAATCCTGTGACTCAACTACGTTGAGAAATCCTCAAAACCCTAGTCCTAAGTCCAGAGAGTACGCCATAAAATTCTTTATGGATGTTAATTTTTCACTGATAAAAGTACCTAATTGACCCCTAAAGCTGTATTATACAAATAAAAAAGTATATCTCAGAACAATTTGTATTACTGAATGAATGAATATACATTATCTTGCGCTGTTTTCAAACTTTTATGAAGCAATTGCAAAATAAAAAAATACATTATATATCTCAGTGACAGCTTTTAAACCCAACCCTTCATGGCCCATCTGATTTCATCAGTTGCACTGACACTTCAAATGACTGTTATCAGTGAAAGCTGCACAAGGCTACATAATGAAAATATGTAAAAGTTAAATCTCTGATACTGCGACAGTACCGCTCAATAGATGAAAAATGATTCTGCAAAACATGAAAGTCTGAGAAGAGTTATATATGAACTTAATTGCTTTTGCTTGTGACTGTTTCTAGGCAAATAAGCCAAATTCCTTGCCTGATTCTGTTTTGGTTTTTTTTGTCCTTTCCCTGCCAGGGAAGAAAGAAGCTCACGCAATGATATTAGTTTTTATAGTGGACACAGATAGACTCACCATCTGCCATTTCACTGAACAACTGGACTAGAATCAAAAGTCTGAAATAGGGAAATAGCCCCTTCCCTCCCTCCCATCATGTGGATTTGAGTATGGGCAGAATACAAAGTCCCTGCAAGTCCTACTGTAGAGGAACATTTCTCAAAACTGAAAACAGAACTAAGGAAGAATTTAAAGAAAATTCTTGGGAGATCAAGAAACCCCTGACTGCATGGCAATCTTCTCATAGCAGGGCTTTGTGGACAATTTGAGAAGGACTTTTGAAGTTGAGAAGCTTCTCAGCCTCAAAACAAAAGAAGCTAACACTGCACAGAAAGTTTTCTGAAAGTTTGCAGAACACCCTACTTCTCAAGAATTTTTAGGTTTAATATTTTCTCAGGCAAGATAATCTTACAGTTCATGTCCTACATCAGCTGGACACCATGGTAATTTGTACAGTTGGACACGCTTTGGCATATGCTAATATCACTGGTGTTTGTTACCAGAGCTTTCTGGTATCAGTAGACCACCAAGACCTCTTCAATATGGAGTCAGCACCCAAATGAGATGGAATAAAAAGAATCTTTGAAAACTGTGTACCATTCTGAGAGTATGGACAAGAGGGGAGCAGAAAAGGGACATACACTCGAGCTGGTAAATGTCAGGAATTCTAAAAATGAGCTTGTCCCTAGGGAAAACTACAATAGCAGCTCCTTCTGTTGTTTTTTTTTTTTTTTTTTTTTTTTACATCTTCCTCTGAAATGAAAAAATTAAAGAGTTAGAAGCAAACACAGCCCACTGACAAGAACTGAGAACCCAGAATTCATTAAAATCTTTCAGGGCATTCTCCTGAGCATAGATCATTTAAAAATGCATCTTAAATACCAGCAACAGATCCTCAAACCTAATTATTTTTCAACTTTTGTTTTTTATTTCTTCTGAAACATTTGCCACAAAGATACCACTAGCTCAGAAACTACCCTTGGTATAAACCATTGGAGAGCACGAGCAAACACCCAGGGAAGCTGACTGCTGATTTTACTTTGTGTTCCTTCAGAAGCACTGGTATGGTCAGTCTGAGAGTGAGAGGAGCTCTCAGTTTTAAGTCGTTATATAACACACTTCTCTGTTCCTCTTTTTATATACCATACGTGAAAGGAAAATCAATTTGAGGGAAAAAAACCCAAAAAACATAGAACAGCTACTATGAAGAAAATTGCTTCTAGCACAACACAAGAAATGTGGGTCCAGCCTCCATTAGGCCAAGTTCTACACTGATAGCTGCAAAATAGGGTATTAAAATCAACCATGGAGCAAAATCTGTCCCACTTTTACATTAAGTACATGTTAGTCATTTTATTATTGAACTTCTGTAAACCTATGTTGAGTCCTAGCACATATCCAAAAGATAGCATGAATTTCACACAATAGAAGGCATAAGGTGATGACATATAGCTTTTAAACACAGCTTCTAATACACATTTCTTCAATAACGTAAAAAGATACTTTTACTAAGGGAGATAAAATGCCACATGTTATCACAAACAACTGAAGAGTGTTTCAAAATGTTTCCTCAGGTAAAGATTCACATTCTAATAAACTTTTATGCTTTATCTTAAAAAGAGTTTCACAGATGCTTAGTCTATTCACAAGTCATATACCAGTATTTCTTTACATAGAGACTGCTATACTTTTAAGAAGTCTGTATAGTCACTCATGGTTACTTTGTCCATCTAGTTAAAAAAATATAAGTTTTATTATGATGCTTAAAGTACACATAAAAGTCTTTATGGAAACCACAAGATCCAAAGTTTTACCTGCAGAGCTAAAATAAGGTTATCAGTCAGAAATTCTGTTAAGCAAGTATATTGTCTTATGTGCACATATAAAGTAATACAAAATGGCCAGGCTACGCACTCACTTTGAATTAAATACAGTAAGAGGACATCTTTCTGGATGCTGGCATACAGGGAAGGACTTCCAGGTCCTGAGAGGAAATCACCATAGGCCCTAGAGTGTTGTAAGTATTTTCTCTCTACCAGCTTGTGCTATGACTGACAGAAGTCAGCTGCCTCACAGTGCTGCTTGAGAGGGTCAGGATTTCCAGAAGCAGCTCAATAACCTCAGACATTCCCCATCAGGTAAAACCATGATGTCACTATGAAACATACTGATGGATACCAGATGCAATTACTGAAAGAAGAGATCATCTCTACTTCAAATGACTGACACAAACTAACAGTTTCTATTTGGAGGTGGTGAAGTTACGGAAGTGTGTATTGCACTTAACTTTGATGGCCAATCTATCAACATTAAAAATAAATAGCAACAAAGAGGACAACTGTCAAAAACATCACAGGTAATTCTGCTTACATCAGGCTTTATATGTATAGAGCTACTATGCTCAGGGTCATATTTGCTTTCAAAGAAGCATCTCACCTCATAAAAAATGTGGAATTCTCTGTGCTCACCACTACAGCTGGTTTGAGAGCTCTCTCACATAAATTTTCAAGTTTAGGGCTATGAAACTGCACAGTTGCCACAAATTTCATCTGAAATCTTTGAGTAACCACCAAAATTTTCCATAGAAAGCAGGCATTTCCAGGAAAAAAAATCAGTCAAAAATAGCTCTGTATCAAGAACAGTTTCACTGGGAAATTTCCGGCAAGCTTTTTTCAGAAGTACAGGAGTATCTAGGACACTAAAAATGAAAAAGCATAATTCCCATCAGTAACAGAATACACAAACTCTAAAAAAATTACCTTTCTTTGCATTAGAAAGTTCAAGAATTTCTACTAAGCTGGCACAGGGAACCAGGGAACATGGAGTTGTTTTCTTCTGGAACACAAAGAGAGTATAATTTTTCTAGGATTTTGAAGCCCAATTATTAATTAATACCTTTTCCTTTTTTTTTTTTTTTCCAGAACAATATTTCAAATGTAAATAGGTCTCTGCAAAATTGCTTTATCAGTTAATAAACATCTTTAAGCTACATGTGGCATTGGCAGAAAGAACTTAAACTACAGATGGCAAAGCAGATCTCTTTATTTGCACATCCTTCTCTTCATCTGCAATGCTAAAGCAACCACAAAAAAAAAGAATGTATTTCTGCCAAATCAACGTCAATTTTAAATAGATTATTCCTTCTGGGTTTACACCATAATTTAATCCAATTAGTCAAAGATGAATGCATTATTGTTTTCTATCTAGATCTGAAGTATAACCAGTATGCAAACCTAAAGTACCCTGAAGGTTATCCGAGGCTAAAATAGAAAAGACAAGTTCTCACAGCCCTGATGCTCCCATGGGTACTGCCCTGGTGAAATGGAATTATTTCTAATGTATATCAAGGAACGGTAAATGGGAGGAGGACTGCACAGTCTATTTTCAGATGATGGATCTACAAGTGATAAATACAGACTTGACCAACTTAGTCGGTGTTCTTTCTATTGCTTCTTCCTAATCAAGCTTTTTGGTTTTTTTTGCAAAACCCACCGACTTCAATATGTGATTTGTCCAATTCTTTGCCAGTTGTCTTCACAGTTTTCCACGAACACAATCCCATCTTTGAAATGTATTTTCTGAGTTGAAACAGATAATTGCTGCCTCAATTTAATTCCAGTCCCACCTAAAATACAATTCTACTAGAAAGTCAAAAGATTAGTTTTAATTATTAGTAAGTACTAATAACTGTACTCCAAATTGGCAGTTATCTATGGATTTATTATTCCTTTTTTTTTTGCAGTAAGTGCTTCCCATCCCTCCTTTGCATGCTTGGAAAGAATGGTGGCAAGCTACTTGGAATAGAGTTGTTACAGAGAGCAAAACTTTAAGTGCATTGGGAACAGAACCTGGATAATTGGAATTTTCTAGTCCACATCTCTCAGTGTCTACTAAATAGAAAGGTCAACATGCACTTTTCAGTTGGGGAAGTCCCACAACCAATGACATCTGGAATGATCTCTCTGTATGATGCTGTTATACTTTCATTGTAAAAACCTACTCATTGTTCTCAGGAGACAGTATATTAGAAATAGATACAATTTTAGTCCTACTAGAGCAGAACTACTGAGACTTAGAATTCATGTGAAGAGCAACTTGAAGCTTTCTGTAAAGGCAATTAAATGCAGTAGAGCTGCAGCCTGGCTTTCAATGAGGCCAGCCTAGAAATACTTTGGGGAGCTATCCCTCTTCTTTTTTAGCTGCATATCCCCCTTTGGTTTTACCTCTGCACTTGCTAATCAGCCTTACAAATTTGCAACTTTAAGAAATTTAAGAAATCCTTATGGATGAGTAATAGGGAGAAAAAAAGAGAAGTCCTCACAACTGATGCAAAGTATGAATCCAGGGTGCTGCAATGAAGAAATGTGGCTTTCCCAGGCTTTTTCTCCAAGAATAGCCTTCTGTTTCCCTTAGTACTCTGAAATGTAAAGGTTGGAAGCCAACAATTGCACACTAAGGAACATCTTACTGGCATTACTCATTCAAGGCATGGATGGATGCTTCCCTTCATTTGCTCTTCTCTAACAGAACACACATATCTTAACTCTCAGAAGTTGTATCTATAAGCAGCAAAGCCCAAGAAAGGATGGTTTATTATTTACCCCGGTGCCTGCTAAGGGCTGCCTTAGCCATGCCTTTTCCATGTAACCACAGGCTTACCTCTTTCTCTCTTTATGCCTCAGTTCTTCATATTTAAATACAGAGCTAATCACACCTCCTCATTACACAGCGATATTG
The DNA here is from genome assembly GCA_033439905.1 of Ceryle rudis. NCBI lineage: Eukaryota > Metazoa > Chordata > Aves > Coraciiformes > Cerylidae > Ceryle > Ceryle rudis. The sequence continues at coordinate 80,769 of JAAGNO010030227.1, read as the reverse complement.
TGAGGATAAACAATTTAGGAGCTGGCAACCATATAACCAACCTGCAATCACTTGAATGAATAATACTTGTGTAGAAATAACTTGAACATTTTTGAAGGCTGTTCAGAAATTAATAGCAAGCTGTAAAATACTTGCAAGAAGCATTAAGGTTGCTATTTTTGCTAATATTATTAGAGGTAGCTAATTTAACTACAGTTTGGGAATAACTGCATCAGAAGACCACAGTTACAAAAGAGAAGTCACACTTAGCATCTTAGATACAGGGGCTGCACACAGTGCCCAAGAGGATATCTGGCTGTTCCATTGAGGGTTCTATTTCCAATAGGTAGGCCTAGTGATAGTGCTTTAAGCACAGATGCTGTCCCTCATAAACATAGACCAATTCAGAAGTGCATAGCAGCTCTGGCTTTTGCAAATGTGCAGGATAATAAACTATATTTATTTTAGTAACAGCACTGGTTTTTGTTTATTAGTACAAAAAAAAAAAAGAAATTAAAGCCACATGAATATGAAATGAAGCTTTAAATAATTGTTTTTAGTTTTGCCCTACAGAAGGCTTTACTTAAGGGTACTTACAACTAATAAACAGTTACAAATATACACACACCTGAAATAGATTTTATTTCTTAATTAATGAAGTGAAAACTCATTAACAAAGTGAGTACAGAGAACTCTGAGTTACTTTTAGGTGAACTACAATCTTTCCATTTTGGTACTTAATTTCAGCTCCTCCAAATGCACTGAGTCACTGTGAAACTAAACGCATGTGAGCAGGACTTGGTAAGAGACCACTGTGATTTAAAACCAGAAGAATGAAAAGAGGTTTTTTCTCAAGAAGGCTGTTTTATTCCTCACCAAAAAACAAAAAAAACCCCAAAACAAACAAACAAACAAAAAAAAACACAAAAAAACCCCCCCAAAAACAAAAAACCATGCAATGTTACATGGTGTTATAAACCCACTATTAAAATAATCATTATGAAACAACATACTGGACCTCTTTGCTTCTTAAAGATAGGAAGTAAGGACATTATTCACTCTAAATATATTTGCCGATTTCCTTTTCTTTTCCTAACCACGTCCAAAACTGTATAAACATTGAGAACTTCTGAGTTCAGCTACAATTAAAAACAATGCACTATTTATATAGGTATTATTTCTTGACTATAGTGATTTGGGTATTTTTTTAGTCTGTTTTTCTATGATCAGCTGCGATGGCTAATTTTATGCAATCAGATGTCAAGAATTAAGGTCTCTGACTGAAGACATGAATCAAAGCTCCTCAAAATCAATTAAAAATGGCAAAGACAACAACAAAACTAGGAATAGGCATCCTATCCTCAGAGTGAGAATTTGGAAAGGTATACGCTGACACAGCTCAAATATAATTTATAATTCAGATGAAACTGTATTTTTCATAAAATTTCTACTAGTTGTCACTGTAGAAAAGGAGCACCAAATCCATGTGAGCATGGTTGAAACAAATGTTTAAAATAACTCAACACATCCTCATTCAAAATCCTTTTCAGTTCGCTCAGTTGTACTTCAGGTATATGAGTTACAGCCAACAGAAAATGTGTGACTGAAGCTCCATACACACATCTACAGATGGTCCTAGCCAGACGCAAAAAAAACATGTAAAGTAGAAAAGTTTCAAATAGAAGAACTCATACTGTTATAGAGAGTACTGTCATGTACTATCTTTTAATAAGTATGATAATCAGGCACAGTCCTGATTTGAGTGATAAAAATGAATACAGACTGGGGCAGGCTGTAAAGCAGTGTAAATGAACACAGCAACATTACCTTCAGAGCTGAAGAACCAGACCATCCTGTTTAATTGACACTTTCAGCCTGAATGACACCAGCAAATTCTCAGTATCTTGAATAATAATTAGACTGTATGCTATATATAATGCATAAAGAGCCATACTTCTTCTTGTTCTAGTGATAAAATTTGGTATTTCTGGGTGAATAAATGTAACGACAAAGAAGGAAATTAAGAGCAAATCATTGTGGCTAATAAGGAAGTGTTGATCCAAAATATTAATTCTCTCCACAGAAGGAAGACAAGCTAGACAGTAGGCTGCAGCAGTGCAGCAGAAGAATTGGCAATTAGACAAGTGCTATGGGTACTATCTTTTAAAGTACAAAGAAATGATTTGTCTTTGCCAGACTGCGAAGAAGGTAAGCTGACATAAATTAGAAGACACTAATGGATGTTAGTTTCTTATTATTCACATTGGCAAGATTCTCCATCATCTTCATGGAATGTAAGTAACAACTAGAAAAATACACAGAAAGTTTCACTCTATTATCATAGGCTCTTTCAGATCATCATTTAAAAATTAATCCCTGCAGAAATACCCAAATGCCAAACATGTGTCAAGAACACAGTACAGCAGGCACTATTCATCCCATTTCTAATGGCCCAGACCCACATAATGCTGTACTCCTGCAGCCTGCTCCGTTCTGCAGAGTAGCATGTTCACCTTCTCACCCCTATGAAAAACACACACCAATAAAATTCCTCCCAAAAGATGCAGAGCAACTCTGTAGAAGGAGAGGATATTTAATAAGCGTTATGCACCAGTGTGAGTTGTTTCTGACGAGCAAGTTCTGGAATGGTAAATGCTCAATGGTGCTCCACACTGCCCTGGAAGACCACTCAACAGCTTGACCACACCAAAACTTCAGCAACACGAGCACTGCAGCAAAAGAACAGAGGACTGCTGATTGTTGTGTAAAACCTCTCAAGGAAATGGCGTGTTAGTCATGGCCAGCTTTAGAACAATATCCTTGACAATACTCACAACTCAACTGATGAAGTCCCTGAGGTAGAAGGACTTGCAACATCTGTGTTTCTACACACAAGATGATCAGTCTTCCTGCAATGCCTACTGGTTATTAAAAAATTTCCCCTCAGTGATGCCCCATCTTGGCTACTCTGGTTCAGAAAAGTAAGTAAACCACAATACAATGCAGTCAGCACCTACCGATTTAACACCTACCTCTCAGATTCCACATGCCCACAGAGCTTTAGAAAATGGCTTTGTTACCAACGTACAAACAAATGCACGTTTACTTGTACCAATGCTCATGTAGAGGAGAGTCATGAAAATATAATACCTTATCGCAACTTGCATCAAAACGTAACATTTTTGAGCACGCAGATTTGAAACAGGAACAGACTCAGGCTGGAAATTGATTTGATGATAACTGGTTTTGTTTGAGGGCTTTTACAGACAGCAACCTCACATGTAGAGACTTCTAGGGATTCCACAGCTTTACTTGGTGGTGAAGAGGAAGATAAAACAAACATTTTTCCTTTATCTGATCATGTGAAAATGAATGATTCAACTGCTATATCAGTGATAAGATGATTGCTAAATGGTTCTTCTCAACTTCTATCAATGGCGTGATGAAAGGAATTAACATTGACAGTGATAAGTTGTTTTCTCAGGCATTGAGACTTCATGACAAGAGAGGATTTCTTTTGCGGTCAAAAGACATTTTATCAGTTCAGTATTGTTCTTCATTAATTGCATTAGAGGTGTCCAAGGATTTGCCTGACATTTAAGCAACTTCTGGATTATCCTTTTGCCTCTCTACAGTGATATGGATCACCTCTATTTACAGAATGCACAGACTGTAATACAGAGTTGTTCACCATCTTTTCTCTGTCATTTATTCGGTTACATTTATCTCGGTAATTCATTACAGACCTCAACTAATCTGTCTCCAGGTTTTGAGAGTTCTTTAATGTAAATGTGTTTGCTCAAATATGTCAGGCTTAATGGACATGTTTTAGGATGATGCATGTCAGACTTAATGTATTTACCACATTAATCAGTTTGTTTCCTTCACATCTATTTCCATTCCTTGAGAATGAGAAAACATGAATAGCAGTTTACTTAGTACTCCAGTAAAAACACCTGAAGTTGTAGTAGTTTACATAATGGTGGATAAAACCAAGTCTTTAGTTTGGCAGAGGGGGGTGACTATCATTTTTAATTCTCATACTGAAAGCTTGGTAATAAAAATAATAATAATGCTTAATAAGCATTAAACATCAGATAACCGCTATTTTTTTTACATCAGAAGATTTGGAATAGGCCACTGGGTAACTTACATAATTAAGCATTTTGAGTCTGTACATTAAATGGCACATTCAGAAATAAAACTGGAAACACTTTTCCAGTTCCGGTGCTCATCAGCTGTAGATTTCAGAAAGAAACCAAGAAAAAAAAAGGCAGATGACACTGGAGCAAGGATCTTTTGATTAGAAACAGTATAACAAAAAGGGAGGCTCTTTATCATGGTCTAGATTTGTGGGGAGTCACATAATGAGCAATACTGTGGCACTACATAAGTGACCGCCAGTTTTAAACTGGTGAACAAACATGAGGGGAGAGGTGATAAAATATTATCTTGAGAGTAAATGGGTATATTTGTGGGAAAATCACACTGAAAAAAACCAGAAAAAAAAAAGAAGAGTCGGAGACAAACAAATTTACCTGTGGTACAGGAAAGAATGCAGGTCCTCCTCCTCATAGAAGAGTCTGTTTACGAAGTGTGGGGTTTTATTATCATATATATAGTTTCATAGTATGGCTACTCTGGGCTGAATAAAACAGTATCAGGACACACATATAAGGCTATCATTTTCAGTATTTGATGCCTCAATACAAATAATTTTAATGCTGACATTTCATTTTAAGTTAAACCTACTTATATCCACAACACGTTATATGTCCTACATTTGCTATCAGTATATCTGTAAAATTACTATCAAGTTGCTAACAACTCAGCTATAAAACTTGCTGTGAAGGACATTCCTGGTTTCTACTGGAAATGTAGTTTGATCACTTCTTTTTGCTGCATATAAAGCTTAAAGGGGTGGACTTTAAAACACAACACAACATATAAAATACTAACAACACTTCCTTTCTGGAACATTAGGCATCTAACGGATTCAACCAAATGTTCCGTAAAGAAGACAAATCTCCAAAAAGTTCCTTAAAAGATAGACCTTCCTTTTTCTGCCCAGATTGCCTTTAAATTAAATTGTAAAACCCTTCTGCAAGGTTGTTCTTGGAAAGGAGAAAAAATGATGATAAAGGCTGCTGTAAGGCAGATGATTATCAAAAACTTTAATGGAATTGAGCGCTGGGCACAGCAAAGCTACAAAAGAATCCCTTGACCTCAGTGCATGTTTTTGTTCTAGCACAAAGCAGCAAACTCTACAATGTACTTTGCTTTCATAGTGTGGAAGCCCAATCCTCTATCTAGCTAGAGACTTTTCAAACCCTTTTAAGGACCTGCAGGCATTTTCTCTGTATTATAGAAATGCCAGTATCTACAAGGTTCCCATTTAATGTTGGACAAATCAATTTTGAGCAAATGACCTGGACCTCTAATGAAAATTTGATAAAAATTAGACCCAATTCTTTCTTTAAAGTTTAAAAAATTCTGACTACATTTATCTTCGTAATCTTTACCTAGCTCTGAATTTCATCTGAATTACTCCAAACAAATAATATGAGATCAATGCTGCAGTTAGATGATTTATTTCCAAGAACTGTGAATCTTTCTACTGTGGATTGTAAACCCCATACAACTTCTTGTGTATCTTGTGCTTCCAGTGGAGCAGACAGAACCAACACCACCCAGGTATATTTTGGATCACTGCTACCAGGTCTTGCATTGAGAAGTATTTGTTGTCTAGGGCACCCACAATGCTCAAGCTAGCTGCAGGTCTGTACGGACTTTTAAAATTTATTTTATTTTGTCCAGTGATGTCATTCCGAGAGAAAAAAACCCACCTGCAGTCATGTCCCTGATATCAAAGCCCAACAGGCTTTTATTAAAGAATGAAACTGGCCTTTTAGTTCAATCAGTGATATATTAAAGGTAATACTTGAAAGTAAAAACTTTCTAGTTCAAGAAAATAATTTCTTCAGATGAACTATCCATGCTTTCACATATTCCCTGTACTTCAGTGCTTTAGACCAGAAGTGCTTGTTTGATTCAGTTAGGAATTGCTAAGGATAGAATGGCCACGGGAAAACCACTCTGGTGACTAAACATATTTATGCATATAAACATCTGTGACCAGAAAAAAAAAAAAAAAAAAAAAAAAAATTCCTATTTCTTTTTGTTGAAACCTGAGTATAAATTTAAGAATAAATAGCCTTGAAACCTGGTGAATAAATGCTGAGACTGTGCTTTGGCTGAAGCCTGAGTAAATCATTAGCAAAAGGCATATTTAAGGTTGACTCACTTCTCTAGTGAATTTGTCACCCATTTGGGGTGACAAAGCTGAAAGGAAACTGGACCCTGAGAAATTATTACCGTGCAGCTTTCAAAAAAGGGGTTTGGTAAATCACCAGTGATTTATGGCACACTCAGTCTTTCCTTCTTTAGCTTCAGCACAGGTTTATATTAATACTGAAGAATTATATGAATAATTATAACTATCTTTCCTCTTCATTATAGATATATATTCATAAGTAGAAAAGAGAATCACAGCATCACAAAATCACAGAATGTTAGGGGTTGGAAGGGATCTCTGGAGATCATCTAGTCCAACCCCCCTGCCAAAGCAGGTTCACCTACAGTAGTTCACAGAGGATTGTGTCCAGGTGGGTTTTGAATCTGTCCAGTGAAGAAGACTCCACAACCTCTCTGGGCAGCCTGTTCAGGGCTCAGGCACACTCACAGTAAAGTTTTTCCTTATATTTAGGTGGAACTTCCTGTGTTCTAGTTTGTACCCATTGCCCCTTGTCCTAGCACTTGTCCCAAAACAAGGTTAGGAATCTTTTAATTTGTGTAGGGACCACTATAGTCAAAAATACTTTTGCTCCTTCAAGGTGCCATATTTTAGCCATAAGAGATGAATATTATAATCAAGGAAGCTGTCTTCAGTATGACTGTTACTGTATACCATAGTATTCTCATGTGAAGTTGTCTGCAAGAATGATTTTTCAGTAATTAGCACTTGTTTGCTTGTGCCATGGATTTTTGGCTTTTCCCTTGAAGCTGTTTATCAATGAAAACTATTAATAAATTATAATTAATACAGTCACATTTTTCCAGGAGTGCTGCTAATTTGAAACAGTACTTGAAACATTAAACTTTCTCACAAATGCTTTTTTCTTCTCAAGATGTCCAATTATTAACTCCTCTATGTAAAGGTTTCATTTGTAACTGTCTTGCAATTTTTTTGGTCATTGTGACTGTGGAGAAATTCAAGACAAACGCTGACACTTCTACTTCCTCGGGGAAAAGAGAATTCTTTTTCTTTGTAAAATGAAGGCTTTTTTATGTTTACAATGGAGAAATACTGTCAGGAGCTTGACACATCAACTTTGTATTCAATAAGAGTTTTATTTATAGGAATATTTGGAGAGCCTGCTGCACCTGTCTGAGCTGGGGAGTCTCTCGTAGCATGAAGGGAAAGTCAACCTTCTTATCATGTCCTTCCTCTTATTAGGTACTTTAGCATTTCCCACTTCACTCTTTCAAAACCCAACTATTTTATTCCAAAGGGCTTGACAAAGGAGTTCTGAAGATGACTGGACCTGAAAGTGATACTCATGGATTCTTAGGTATCCTGGAAGTGGGAGCACAGATGGCACCCGTGCTGCCAGGGCCACATTTGACATCCTCACTGACAATACAGCAAAAGCATCCCAGGGTTTGTTTTAAATTTAAAAGTTTAAGTATAATATAGCACAATATAAATGACTGCTTCATATGGAAATGACCACGTGTTCCATAGATACAGGTAAACTAGAAGGGAAATTTTATATTACTGTGCATTCTTGTATTCTTTCAATTTAGCAAATACAGAGTCAGCAAAATACTTAAATTTGTTTAGATCAACAACTGACAATAAATTAAAAACCTAGCAACTTGCACTTTACACTTTTTTTTAGCACATCCAGGAGTATCTCATTATTAGAAAGTGATGAACCAGCACTGTCTTCATGATACCAACCTTGAAGACTGTTCAGTTATATGCATCTTATTAGCTAACTGGACAGACCTGATGTCAGTTTAGGTACTTTAGAATAACAACTACAACAACACACATTTTTCCTATTATGTAAAGAGCACCTTCCTGTTTAATCATAGCCTTTCTACATCTTCTATACATTCAGCTCTATTTTTATAACAGATTAGATCAAAAAGAGTAAAATAAAGTCATTAAAGTACAACTACAAAACTGCAGCGAACTTTGTTTTCTTAAAACAACTGTTTATGATGGTGAAGAATGAACTAAGAAACAAATCTACAGTCCATTTAAGTTTTCAAGATCTCAAAGATCTTCCTGTTTTGGAAGAATCCCCAACACTGTGAAACCATCTCATGAAAACAACAGAACAAGACCTTCACCAGGATATGAACTGCCCTGATTCTCTAGGCTAAGGACTTTGCTCACTATCATGTGTGTGACACCAGTGAGGCGCAGCATTTACAGAGCCATCCTTCCTGTATTATTCCCTTCTGCTTCTGATAACCAGAAGCTTAGGAGGTGATAACAAAAAAACCCCAAGTTTGTCTCCCTCGCATCTAAGGTATTTCCCCATACAACAAGTTCTTTATAATCTTTACAAGTCCTTCCCTGTGTATGGCTTTGACTAAAAATCACAAGCTGCCAAGGAAAACATTCCAAATAAACGTTTCTTAAAGCTGCGTAGAGTTTGGGTCTTCAAAAAAATCAGTACTTTTCCATGAAAACCTTTGTATCAAAACAATGCCAGAACTTCTAGCAAAGAATTTGGTAAAAGAATCAGAATGAGATGCAGGAAAACCTTCTATCCACCAAGAGCAGATATACAGCAGCAAAAAAAACAGTGTAAGACAAAGCATAACCTGACGAAAGTGGAATAAAGCACAGCATGATACTGATTTAGGAGTACTCAGAAAGTGCACGCTTCTATTCTCCCAGGCTTTGGCTTGACCTGCTGAAATAAGTAATGACTGGCACATTCTGCATTAGGACTCACTGGGCTAATGTCAATAAATTTTCAAATTTTTACTGGGCCAGTACAACCCATTGCACATAATGTCTCAAATTATCAAAGTTTCCTGGCATTAACAACTAGATCTTCAGAGCAAACTCCTTGAGTTAGTCTAGATGGCTTGACAAGGGAGAATAGGGATGCTTCTATGAGATGGCATTGTCTAGGGAAAGAAGATGCTTTTGCAGTTGGTATCATTCAGATAATGGAAAGGTCTTAGTAGGAGCTACAGGAAAAGCTTATTTGGCTAAATATGGGGCTGAAAAGGATGTACAAGTTAATAAAGCACGCAAACATTTCCTTACAACCCCAAAGAGAAATGTGTTTCAACATGATACCTCTGTCAGCCCCATTTGCTGGGTTGACAGTAGTAGTGAAATAAAAGAGTTTCAGGCTACCAAAATCACTTGTGTCCTGAAAACACTGAATCAGATTTTAAGTATTACTGCAGTCTCTGCCTGAAATGGGAACTTGCTAAAGGAGAATCTTTTCTGTTCGGAGTCAGTTCCTCATACTGATGACATGCTGTTCTAATACACATCCCAAACAGACTTCTGGTTTTTTCTCCATTGCCTATTAGATACCTTAACATGTACCGAGGTTAAAAGTTAGTACATGCCAATCAAGAAGCAGGGGGGGTGGTGCTGCCCTCCCGAAAAGTGGAGATCAAAGACAATTTTATCTTCAATAACAGTTTAAGGTTTTCTGAAGAGACACCTGGTTTGCTACTCCTGGTTTTATTCATTACTGTAATTATTCTGCTATTCAGAATTGTACTCTGATTTTTACTAATTCCAGGCCAGCTGACAGAGTTACAGTATATCATTATTATTCCCACTGAAAGTATCAAGCACAACAACCCCCAAATTAAGCCACTATATGTAACCCACTAGTTTTGGAGGTTGAAATGATCTTTCATAGCCAGATTCCAAATCCCTTCTGTCAAGCATTGCAGTGATCCACAATTGGCAATGGGATGTACTCATCTTTAATATAGTTGGTGAAATCTGGCTATCCAGATCTTAAAAGCTGACATTAGGTGGGCAAACAAATTAAGTAACAAGAATTAAACATGGGTTTTTTTTAAAAAAACTGAGACAGCAATAAAATCCAGTGTAAAATATAATTTTGTACCTATCACATGACTCTGACATGTAGTCCTTGTCATGGTGTCCTCCTCTTCTTCTTGCAGGTTTTCTGTGACTACTTTAGCCTGTACATAGTACAACAAAAGTGAAGAACATCTGTGACTCTGTTTATGTTGCTTCATAATAACTTTAGAGAATCTTTTCAGAAATAAACTGGAGTAAAGTTACAGGGCAGCTAAGATTTGAAGTATATAGCCTGTCTCATTCTATGACCAATATCTGAGGATAACAACTTTAACTTCATTCAAAGTCACAATACGTGGCAGTCAAAAAATACCCTTGGAAGTTGCAATTCCTCAAAAGGAAAATTTTTTTCTGCATGAAAAAAAATTAATAATTCTGACCTCTTATTTATTCCTCTAGAAATACCATGTTTCAGATTGTATGCTAAAAAAATATGAACTTAGCATGTGATGTGATACCACTCTAGCTCAGTTTGCTAACACTGAACTTTGGTGTTTTAATTTCCACCTCTTGTTTAAAAGCATTTATTAGCTAAACAGGGAGAAAAACTTCATTTAAAAATGCAGTGCACACTAGTAACTTGCATGTGTTACTCCAGTCAGCTAGCTATTCTGTTTTCCAGATGAAGGCATATTTTTACTCTGTTCTTCTGCACTCCTATTTCCCAAGTGTATATAAAATCTGGGTATCATCCTAGCATACAGAGAAAACCCCCTCCATTACATGCCATCAGCAGCCATAATTCAGATCCAGGGACATATTTTTCTGCCATGCTATATAAATCAAAGAGGAATGAAAGGTGGTGAGTGGAGGAAAGCCAGCACTGCAGAAAAAATTACTTTCAATATCTCAGAGATCTTAAATTATTTGTTAATCACTCTCTGCTGTTTTAAACTACTTACAGTGCATTCACAATAACATTAAATATGTTCTGTAATCTAAACCAGTAGAATTTATCATCACTTGCATGACATATCTTTCATCATAGTATATATTCTGCTTGTCTGGTTTACACAAGTAGCCCTAATGACCTCTTGTGACTACTCTCAGCAAGACACGGAAGGCTCATTCTCTGTATTTATAAAAGTGCATTTATAATTTCTTAATCCCAGAGACTTGACTATGTCTTTTTTCTTCTGAAATGACTCTCTTCAGGCTGTGGAAAATGAAGAGGAAAGTATGTGATCATTTAGCATCGAATTATGGGTAGAACGATTTCTCACATTTGCAGACTGCATGGCAGTCTGTGGCTTGCTGCTGATGTGACATTTCACAGTACTAGGATAGATCTCTGGGTATTCCCCAAGCACAGAGACTGTGGACAGACAGTGCTATACAAAACTCCTGGTGTCTTGATTTTGGTGCTACACTTGAAGCCCATGGCTTTTCTAAATTACACTAGGCTGTAATAAAATCACAAAGATGAAATGAAGCAGTGCAGCACAAAAATGATTGTATCTCACCTTAAGCTCCAGCCAAGGACATGAAAAAGTATTTGAGAATGTGGAATATCCTTGGTCTGGGCTAAAAGATTATGTATTTCTGTTGCATGGCCTTTAGAGCAAAGTACTTTTTTGATGAACACTAACGGGAAGCGTATCCCTCTGAAGGTGAATACACATGGCCACCACTGGTGGAACACTGCTTTCTTCATATATTCAGTGGCAGTCAAGCAATAACGTTCTTTGCATGAACAGAAATCAGAGGTAATTGGTGCATACACTAAGGCGTAATAGTGCCCCAAGTCATTAACTGGCACATCATACAAGATTTAATCCCAAAAATTCAATAGGCTTTAAAGGAAAAGCTTGCTAGAAAATTAATGTTAAAAATATCGCCAGGACTTAAAGAAGTATATATAAGATATGCAGCTCTGAAATATAGCAGCTTCCACACTGAACCCATATGACTGAATGCATTTCTCATTGTTCAAAAAATAAAAAGAAATCTTCTTTATTTTAGGGTTTTTCAAAAGATTTATTCTGTCTTCACCAAGAGTATTCATTTTGTCTTTTTACAAGAAAAAAAATGCACAATACTCCATTCCACTGCGTGCGACTGTTTTCAGTCACAGCTATCTCCCAGTCCTTTGCAATCTGCTTCAAACTAAGCTGACACCAAGAATAATTGAAAATGATAGTAATAAGATGCATGAACTTTGAATTTAAAGACTTGTTCTTCTTGAAGAAGTTTGGAGGACAAGATGAATTATCACATACTGTGAAATCTTAAAGTATATCTCTTTCATAAATTAGCATTAAGATCTATAAGCATGTTTTTAATCTCATTATTCTAGATGTCCTCAGTCTTTTGGCACTAGATATTTCTTTCAGGATTTAAGTGCCATGAAAACCACAATATGAAACTCAAAAAGATAAAGCATATAACACAACTTAACCTTCAAAAACAATAAAAAAATATACTTTGATTCCCAGTGGACAGAAGAGTGTATAGTATAGGACAGGTAATGACTATGAGTCCCATGACTGACATGTCCTTATAAACTAAATACTGTAATTAGCATTTCTCCACTACTTGTGTATATTAAGGACAATCTTTGCAGTCCCCTGATAAAAAAGAGTGTGTTTCTTGAAGATATACTGGAAGTCCTAAATGACTAGTAGTGTTGCATTTAGGAAGACTTCACAAAATGACAGACAAAAAGCACAGCAAATTATTGCAGCATTAGAAAATAATAATAAGTTAGAAAGAAATTGTAGAAGCGGTGTGTAGAGTTTTTTGTACTTCTGTACAGTGAAGATATACCCTAAGCTGTCAGGACCATATTAAATGGGACATAGTTAAACTGAGTGGCTCTGATAAGGGGCTCTGGTTTGCTATCAAAGTTCTAGATCAGTTGGATTGAATTTCCTGCATATTGCACATTTCCAGACTTTCATTCTCTCTCTTTCCTTTCAGTGACACTACAAGGACAGCCTTAGATATGCTTATAATTTGTGGTTTTATAATGCAGGAGACATCTACATTTTCATAGAATAGATGATACCACAGGAGTCAGAAGGAAAAAGTTTTCAAACACATTCATTCTGCATATGTTCCTTGCAAGTTTTAAAAAATGACCTTGCAGATGTTCTTAGGAAAGACATCTGCATTGAAGTAAAAAAACATTTGTCTGAAGTTGAAAACATGTGTGGGATACTTTAACCTTAAGCATCCTAAACATCAGCACCAAGCTAAGAGTTCTTCCAGTTTACATTACGAAGCTTTTTGAAATTTGTTTTACCCTTGAATTTGTATTTCAAATTCTCTCAGATGAAATAGTTACATGTGCTATAAAGCAGTAACTCGGTTTTATCAGAACAGCAAAAGTAAAAGCCTCAACTTCATATTCAGTATTAAATTTGGCACAGGTTTTCAGAGTCTTTTGTGAGAATTGTCATTATTGTTAATGGTCATCATAATATGGTCAAGACAGCTATCGGGAGTAAGAAAATAATGCTCATCAAGTTAAAGCATCTCTGTTCCCCTGGTGCTTGAACTCTAAACCAATACAGGAAAGGCCCTTGCTAAGTAAGAAGTTGCTCACTAAATTCTAAGGTTAATTATTAGAAGCTTCACAAGGAAGGACACTCATTCAGTTTGATTTTAGGCTACAGTCCTAGTCTCTGTGTGTGTACATTTCTCGCAGTAGAAAAGTTAGCCACTCACATAACCTTTCAAGAACCAGAATTTAGCAGCTAATAGAAAATAAAATTATTTTTCTTCTAAATTGCAACATTCCTGCTCTCTGGGTAAATTAAACTATCAGGTATAGTTAGTACCTCATTGAAGCATGAAACTAAGTATAGGGCATTAACAGGAGATTTTCAGTGGTACAAAGAGACATATGGGTCAAATGTATGTTTTTGCTTTTGAAAGACTCCCTCTTAAGTGACAAATATTCCCAAACATGGTCAAAATACTTCCCCTTTTCCCCATCAGCAGCTCACTTTTTAGACTTAATGATTTCTATAATGTTCAGATGAATGTTCAACACTGGCATGCAATTTTCAGAGAAACAGGAAAAAATTCTAAAAAAGAAAATGGTCCTATTAATTCACTCTACTACAGTATGATTATAGCATCACTGTGCATATATCTCCACTGGAACTGAACTGCCAGCAGAAACAGTAGGATCTTCACGCCTAGCTGTATAATCTGGCCTATAGTCAAGCTGCCAACTTCTGTATTAATTCGCAATTCTCTAGCTATGTAAAATCTTTCTATCACACATAAACAGTAACAGTCCTGTTTGTCTGTACCAGCAATAAGGAACACATCCAGAAGTTAAAAAGAAGGTAACAATGTTTTCATCTACTAAGCACTTACCAGGGTCTGATTCTGCATTTCCATATCAGCTTTTGTGTCGCTGTTTTTCTTGTGGTTTCCTTGAGAGCTGATAGAGTTGCTGTGAAGAGAGGAGCCCTGGGAGCTGCCCTTCGACACACTCCTGTAGGAAACATTATTTGATCCACTTTCTGTCTGCTGAGCTGCTTTCTTATCAACTCTGCAGGTAGAGAGTGATTCCTCTGATAAATTACATTGCCCTTCTTCAATCACTCTACTTTTCCATTCCTTTAATGTTTAAAGTAACCTCTCTGTATCTTTCTGTCTCTAGACCTTTGAGTGATAAATGTTTCTAACTAGCCTTGATCAAATCTGTCACTTGCAATTTCAGGTAGTATATCAATTTAGTCTTTCACATATAATGATTTATATTATATTTGGGACTGCTGTGAGGCAAACGTGAAAACACAGTATAGCAATTGCTAAGTTCTTTTGTGACCAAAGGTTGCAGTAGCTAGAAATGTAATCAATTCTGACTAGTTACCAAATATATGTTTGCTGGTTACAATACACTAAGATGGAATACATTAAAGCATGTATTTAGTTACCTTCTACCTTTACACACCAACTGCCTAGATTCTTGATGTCTGGAATCATTTGAATTTCTACCAACTTGCATGTAATCTGCCATTCTCTAACTTGAAAGGCCATTGCCTTGGTTAACAAAGTAACATGAACAAAATTATCATCTCATTTTTAATGCTCTTTCCTGTAGAAATTAAAGTCCTGATACTGCACCTGCTGATTGCTACTATGCGTTCTTGATCTGAAAGGAACATACATTGAACTTAGCATCTGCAGAGCTAGTGTAAAACAAATCGCGTTCCAGAGTTTTACCTGCTTAAAAGCTCTTTCATAAAACTGTCTTTTGGTGAGTATGTAGCTGTGGTGGACCCTTTTTCACACTCAATCTCACCAGGCGTGTCTTGTAAAGGTTTCATAATTTTGCTCTCCATGACGTCAGCTAAAATGTCACTGTTCTCTGTTTTCCTGTTAATTTCATTTTCTATTTCACAGTGTTGTTCAGTTTTCTTTTTTTCTTTTCTTCTTTCTAATTTTGCCTGCTTAATTCCAAATCCTGAAACTTTTATGTCTTTTTTTTCTACCTTTGTTTTAGTAACATCAGTTTTCCTGCTACTCAGTGCTGGGAGCTTACTCTTTCGAAAGCCAAACCAACTAGCTATGGAAGGCCCAGTCTTTTGTTTAGCCTCTGCAGTGGGAGATTTAGTTTGTCCCTGACCCTTCTGCACATTTTCTTGGATGCATAACATGACTTTCTCCTCTATTGTAGGTTGTAGAGCTGGGGAACTCAAAACATCAGTAACATTCTCAGAGGCTTCTACTAACTTTAAAGACATTTGCTGTCTTCGTGACTTTGCTGCTTCCAGTTTATGAGGACACTTTACTCCATCCAAGCTTTGAAATGAAGGAATTTGTTTGGAAGATGCAGTAGCTGATGCTTCTAACTCTAATTCTGATGGCAGAACACTTTTTTTACCTAGAGCTTCATGTTTAAGACTTTCAGTGCTTTTCTCACTCTGGACAGATAGACTGCGTGCATCCTTCTGCAAAAATGGTTTGTTCCCATCACATTTTGAAGCATTGTGATACAAATCTACTTTTGAAGATGATCTGAAGGGCAGTTTGCTTGGGCTTCCATGCTGGCTATTGCAACTACTCGTATTTCCAAGAGAACCTTGTCTAGAATAAGAATTCTCTGTGGTTTTAGGAGTATACGAAAGAGTGTCTGGTGTCACTGCTGACCCAGGAGTGGCTTTGACTTGAAGTCCTTCCATGGCTGAGTTCTGCCTTGTTAGAGAATTTCCTCTATCGGAAGTGTTTGTAATAATCTGAGTCCGTACTTTTCCGAGACCTTCTGTCACAGGGGCAGATGGTTTTTCCCCTGTATGAATGCTAAAACTCTGACTACGAGCTTTTGCTCCATTCATGCCCAGAGCTGGCTTCAAGTGCGACTTGTTGCTAGAAGAAACAGATCTCTTCACTAATTTGTTTTCTAATCCATCTACTCTGTCTACCACCAAGTTGCAGCTTTCATGTGAATGAGGTGATGCTGTATCCATACTAAGTCCCACAGTAAAATTTTTTTTTACTTCAGTATCAGATGTAGAGTCTTTTAATTCAGCATCTGTTGCACCTCTAGTGGTTCCACTTACAGATTCATTTTGCTTGTACTTACTTGAACTCACATTACTTTTGGAAGCTGCATTTATACTGTCTTTTTCCTGCTTCCCTGGTACAGTAGAGCTCTTTCGGAGAAGCTGAGGAGATTTGACAAATAATTTCAGTCCTACAGGGAGACGAGTTTTCATGCCTTTCTCATTAGAGTTTTGGGTGACATGTGCAGTGTCACTACCATGAAACAGTGTTGACAACAGGGAATTGTTTACCTGAGATAGTAAAGGCTCACTTGTGCTTGTTGTACGACATTGAGGAGTTGTGGGGAGAATGTTTGGCATCTTTTGTGGCTGATCCACTCCACTGTCACTGGAAGTATCTTTTTTGCTAGAATATGCGTTTTGTGAAGTTGTTTCCAATGATGGACAACCTAGAGAAAAGGACCTGGATGTTTGAAAATCTGTGTTGGAAAATTCACGATGCCTGTGGATACCCAGCTGATTAGGGCTTTTTGGGCAGACTTGCTTTGTGGAAACTTTGGAAAGTCCTTGGCATGCACTATGGGGTTGCTGAGATATGCATTTATTTTGCATAATTGCTTCTGTATTTTCCTGAAGGTGAGATAATTCAATTTTGGCCCCAGAAGATACATTTTTTGCTTGCATTTCATGACGAGATTGATTATAAAAGCCAGAGTTCACAGTTCCTTTTAATGGTGATGATTTCAGTGTATTTTTTGCTGTTACACTGGGAACAGCTCCTCCTAACTTTACTGCTACAGGTGGTGAATGAGCATAATTAGGCCGAATCAACAGGGATGTTGACCTGCCTGGAGGAAGGGGTGGGGACGGTGATCTGGCTTCTACAGTTGCTAAATCACAATGGAAGTCCCTGGTTGGAGGTTCTCCATAGTCACTGGGCTCTATAAAGTGCTGAGGCAACAGTGGTGATGCTGGACTCTGATTCTTTGGATGCTTTGACATGTCACCTCTGCCTGGACGTTTCAAGCCAGGGAGGGGGTGAGCAGGGGGCTTTGGAACCTGGCAGTCGACTTTTGAGTCAAAATTACGAGGTGGACTTTGTGCCTTTTTGAATCTTGGAAGCTTTACAGGTGGCAGAGCCGGTGATTTTTCAAGGGCTGCAGGGCCCACTGTTTGAGCTACAGGTGTCACCTCACTCTCTGTCATTGCAGTCTTTTGTGGAGAAAATTTACCTCTGCTGGGTATTTTAGTCAAGTTTGTCTTTTGATTGATTCCTGCATGCACAGTGGAGCTTGAATTGGCCTTGTGTGATACATCATACAGTGGCTTCACTATTTTTTGTCGCGAAGTATTTTGCAGGGTCACTCTTCCATAGCATGAAGATTCACTGCAGGTCACGGGGACAACTGTATTTTTATTCCCTGTATTATCTTCAAGAGTCTGTTGCTCAGTTTCATTTTCAGGTCTTTCTAAAGCAGTGTGGTTTCTAGCATTGCTTCCTGTCTCCAAATCAGTTATTCCCTGAGGTATAAGTTCAGTATATTCTGCACTGGACCTATTTTGTGGCTGGTTGATTGAAATTTCATTTCTTGTTACAGTGACAACTCCAGTTTGATGTGAGCTGAATTCAATAGGCTCACCATCCTCAGCATCAAATATTACAGTAATGCACTCTTCAGAAGAGGTCTTTTTTATAACCTTTTGTTGTTTAATGAAATTACACATCTTTGGCCTAATGTCTGACTGGGCAGATATCTGTTTTTCCTCTTTGTAAGTAGATGCAAACTGAGAATTCTCCTTGACTTGGAGCACGTCAGAGGTCTTTGTGTACTTCTCAGTAAAAGGAGTTGCTAATAAATCTGATGGACTTTTCTCATCACTGCTTTCTATATGCAATTCATCCAAGACTTCATTGTCATCAGTATCTGAAAGATGAAAATTAAGGTCCTTCCAGTCTGTATTAGCATGGCTTTGATTTAACTGTAAGTCAGGCAGCTTTGCTCTGGTGCATGATATTACTTCTGCTTGAAATCCACTGATAAAACTAGTCAATTTTTCAGGTCTTTCCTTTGAATTAAAATATGAACTTCTTTCTGTCAAATGTTTCCTATTAGGATCCAAGTAAAAAAGACTGTCAGAAATGCTGTGAGTTAATTTGTTACAATAGGTCCTGCAGTCTTTGTGTGGTACTTCCTGCAACAACAGTAAGGATGAAGAGTCATCATCTGCATCATCATGCGAATCTGAATCATAAGAGAAAGTTTTGTTATGTTCACTGCAAATAGTTCCTCTTTCCGTTGGCTTACAATTTGTCTGTTCACTATGGCTGCCACATTTAACTCCTGGGGAATATATTCCTTCATTAGAGTTCATGCAATCTTTGTAACCCCATTTTGATATTACTGAAGGCGATTCAAGTAATATTTTTTGCTTCTGTAATTTCTTCAGTCCCTCTAAGATATGGTTTTCCTTGATACGAGTTGGAGGTAGATCATCTGCAGGACTTGAGAGGTTGCTTGGGAGCGAAGAACCAATGCTTATTCTTTTATCCCAGCTCACGGATGACTGTTAAAACAAAACTCACATATTACTCCCAAGTGCTGTTAATATAAAGTGTTACCACTTTACTAAAGAGATTTAGGAGTTGCATAGGGCATTACATTTCATCCGTTGCTATTAATAGCAATGTTATTTTTTAATAAATTATTTCATAGTGGTGTGAAGGCTGAAGTGCATTTAAAACCTGTAGGAAGAACAATATGAATGGAAGGATTAAGATAGAGAAGAAGAACAATTTGGATTGTGAAAGGCAGACTAAATGTCAGAATAAATGAGGAAGCTGTGAACAAATTGGAGTGATAAAGGAATCGTTAAAAAAAAATTAAGAGGAAGGAGAGTGAGAGACATTGGGGAGAGAACCCTTACTGTGTTTAGTGGCAACTGTTCTAAATATAAAAGAGAGAAGAAAGTGAAAAAAAAAATCTGAAATAGGTAGCTTTTCAATTAATCTTGTTTCAGATGAATTTAACCTAATCAATGAAGAAAATTAATTTGATTCACCCTTTTGCTGCATGTCTTTCCATCATTCCAAGTGTAGGAGGAACCACTGGAATATTCACTGCAAGCACTTGAGAGGGAGAGTTCACTGCTGCTGCAGCTGCTCCGGGGATACAGGCGGCTAGGACCTGTTGTATTTAATTGACTCTGGCATTTCAAGACAGGTATACTGGATTTCACATTCTGCTGGCATTCCTAAAATATGAGAAGAAATAGAAATGTCTTATGGGTGGATCATTTAACTTCTCCTTGATTAAGAAGGACAAAGAAAATGCAAGTTAAGGTGCTTACACCTTCCTGTTATGCCATTAGCATCTGGTGAATTTAATACAGAGAACTAAATAAAAATTGCTAACATTTTCATTTGTCAGGGGAAAAATTCACCATCCTCCATGGTTTCTTCTTTATTCTCGAATCAGTATTCTGCTCTTCTTTTGCTAAAGACTATTTAAGTCTATTTGAATTATGCTTTGCACATAAGCAGTGTGCTCCAGTAAGATATAGAAAAAAAGTTATAAGAATACAAGTACATCTTGACAACTGCATTATAGCCCTACAATGTAACAGATGAGGCTGTACACCCCGGACAAGGTAAATTAATTTAGTATCCCAACCAGAATGTCCACTGAGAATGGAATCTCTCCATTACACTCTAATTTTGGTTTCCTATCTAGTTCAAAGCTTTGTCTAAGAAACTCTCTGACGTAGGACAATCCATCTTTGTGTCGCTTGCAGACAGCTGAAGCCTCTTGCTTATGCAATTTATTGACACTTTATGGCTGCCTTTACTACTTGTGTAGTTATCGCCCCTCTCCAAATGCAATTTCAGCTGACTGTGACTAAGTGCCAGCTTTTGAGTAAGAGAGTAATGAAGAGCAGATAGCACTTTAGGTTAAATATTAAACCTCTGTAGGAGTATCTAGGATGCCTTTAATTTGTTTTCAAACTAATACTGTTGTGCCTAAGAGTGTTAGAGCTTCTTTAATGTTAAGTGCCTGCACCATTCTGTTATGCTATTCTCCAGCTTCCTCACAGAATCAGATACCTTTTTAATTACCAGGAACGCCAGACAGAGGGACATGACTCTGTTTCATAAAACTTTGCTTTGGATTTCATTAATGCAAGCTCAAATAATAATTCTTGATTGATCCACGTAGATATACCCCAAGGTAATTTTGCTCAGATGAGAATTTTACCTTTATAAGTCAGAATACACAAGAAATCTAAAGTTACTGAATCCACAAAACAATTAGCAAAACTGCATGTGTGGTAGCACAGCTTCTTCATGCAAATCTCTGAAAAAATGCTCAGTTTGTAGGCACTTCCCATACACTAACATGTTTGTTGGCCTTCTGCTAATTTCTTTCATTTATTCCCACATGTCCTCCCATTTATTACTACTAGGGTTGAACCTTTTTTCAGTTAAATGGGAGAGAGCAGAATTTTTACTGCTGAGGAGTTCATCAGTACAGCTGTTCATTGCTCAACTGACATAATAATGTTCTGTTTTTGACAAACGTAACTACAGGGCAAATCATTATTCTCTGTCACAGGCAAAACCTATGAATGGGAAAATCATTTAGAGGTAGCAAGAGCACATTTCACCTCTGGGAGTTATTGGTACATGCTCTCCTAGTAAGTCAAATGGATGCAGGAGGAATAGCCTTTAAATCCAGTAGCTCTGGGAAAAATACGTCTTTCAGCATCAGAGGCAGGCTGATGCCTGCGTTTTTGGCTTTGAAACAGACTTTCTCGCTTTGTTGAGACAAATTACTCTTTATTTCTGACATCGTGGTTCCCATGGGAGACCGTCTCTCATCAGCTTCCTCAGCTCTGACGGCGTCATTCCCTGTAAGGTTGACTGTATAGAGGCCAACGGCAGTGTCTGCTTGTTCTGGCTATTTCCTTGCTTTTCAGCAGTGGCATTGGGAAAACACATCATGTCAAATTTCTGCCCTTTATACTAGGCTATGTCCCAGTCATTACACTGTTTAAGGGAAGGATGCCTGTAAAATCCTGTAGGAGAAAAGAGGAGATCACAGCATACTAATAAGCCCTGGTTCCCTTCCTGTCATCTTCAGCTAGACTGAGAGCCTTTCCATCTCCTCACTTTGTTTCCTTTGCACCTGAAGAGAGGAGAAAGGCACTTGGACCCACAGTTTTAGCAATGGGAAAAATGAAGACACCTAAGCAAACAGTATGTTACCGTAATCATCTTTATTGTTTAAGAGATGAGAAATTGTGCAGAAAGTATCATGACATTGAAGATTCCTAAATAGGATATCTACCCAATTTAGAGACTGCATTTATTACCACTAAAGTGGAATTTTCTCCTGCAATTTGCCTTTATTCTCTAAATTATCAGAGAAAGTGTTCTGAATAGTATGTTTATGATGCATTAATTAAATATATTCAACTTGCATGCGGGTCTATTAACTAACATAGTGAAGTTTTAATTTTTTGTTACCATGACTCTTCAGTCATTGCCTTTAACAAAATTAGAGCAAAAAGGCCTGAATGTAGTACAATTTATGTAGTAACAATTTAAATACAAAATTTTCAGTAGAAATCACAGAAAATTGATAGAATCAGACTGTTAAAGACACAAAACTCTGTATTAGAAAAACCTAACCTGAAGGCTTAATTACATATAATGCAAAGGGTCGCTAGCAGTTTCGTGAACCTTTGCAACAATGCATTTTCATTAAAGTATGTATTACAAAGGAGATTACATTTTTGTTGAAGCTACTCTACTTCAAGATCAAAAGCACACACAGGTTCAATCTTCTGTTCTTCTCCTCTTTGTTTCCCTCTATCTTTATGTGACTTCTGTTTTTTAAGCTACTTTTCTCTTTGACAATGAAACATGAAAGCCACACTGGCTAACGTTTTGCCAAATAAGCACAAAGCTAACCCCATCTGAAAAAAAAAATTGCAGAGCCCATGAATTTTTAAAAGTTCATACATAATATATCATAAAAGTAGGATGAATAATATGGTGTATGGGCTTTAATAAAAAGCTCCTTGACCATTTCTCAGAGATTCTGAGATGTAATCAATACCCAAAAAGGTATATTGGGGACATTGCTAAGATTTATGCTCTTTTGCACAGAGTGACACTATCTGCTTACTATATCAACTGAGGACACAATATTGAATTTCAGAGAACAGAAGGAAGAAGTATTGTTATCTGCGTCAACAGTGTTTCAATTCAGAGATCAGCTTTATGGCTCGTCTCTGACATCAGCCTTCAGAGGCGAAAAGGAGGGGTCCAAATGAGGGGTACAAGGACAGCACAAAAACTCACATGAATCTGAGCATCAGCAGTTCGAGATTGCATCAGGCTTCTGTTTCGTTCTACTTCTGAAAGCAAATCCCCAGATGAGAGGTCTAAGATGCGTGAATGGAGTTTCTAGGGGGGCAGAAGGGAATGAGCAAAGCATAAGCATTTGTCAAATATCCAGCAGATCAGCATTTTTAAAATTCTAAACTCTGCTGTTAAGTTTCAAGGGAAATGAAGACCCTCAGGTAAAAGAGGATTTGTTCTAATTTGAAATGTTGCTCTTTGTGCTTACTTTGTCCAAGAGTTCCCGTCTGCAGAACAAATCATTCTTCATCCAAAACAAACTCTCCTTTTTCTTCTAGTTACTGTTTTGCAACTTATCATTACTGCACATGCAACATTGACAAATGAGCAAGAGTCCCACCATTATCCATAGAGTTTGACAGGTTTCGGGAAAAAAGCATAAAAATGAACTACAAAATTAACATTTAGAAATCAATCAACATGTTAATGTTGTTTTATTTACGAGCTGTTACACTTTGAGTGAATGATTGCAAAAGTGACCCTATTTTTAAACAGCATTGATCTGCTGAAGACCTCCTTTGCACACATTTTAACTCAAAGTCATTAATGTCATCTGTTAGAAACAATTAATGTGAAAAGAAAATAATTGCATCAGGGAACTAGGGACTCAGAAGATTTTGTGCATTAATATTCACACGCTGTTCGATTATATACACAGTTCTTTTTTCAGTTTTGCTTGGAAGGATGGCTAAGCTTGTGCCTTTTCCTCCATGTTCACCTGTATACCGATTACTAGGACCTTCAGCATGCATTAAACCTGATTTGTTTTAATTGCAGTTTCAATAAAATCCATGATTTATGTGAATGCCTTGGCCAGTGACTTCAAAAGAAGAAATATCTGCAGTCTTGTCAGTCATTCCACCAACATATCATGTAACAGGCAGTATGGATCTGACTCACAGTTCATTGAAATCAATGAAAAGGGACTTAAAAAAACCCAACCAAACAAAAGAACTTTGAATCAGGCTCTTTTCATTTTCCCATTAATTCTCCAAGCTTGCAAAATGAGAGGACACATCTACCCCCTCCTCAGCACCAGGGCACTCAGCTCAGAGGTGCAGACCCTGCCAGGGTGCTTGCCAGGGGGCCCTTGTGAAGAATGCAATCCATGAGGCTTGTCGGGGCTGCACGAGTGCCTCATCACCCTGTCAATCCAAAAAGCCTAGGCAAAGAGGGGAAAAGAATCGGTAGCCACAAAAGCCCTTCCACACTGTGCACTAGGAGTAGTAGCAAAGCAGTTCTTCGCAGGGCCCTGAAATATCAGTCATACAGTATTTTATGACCAGCTACTCCCCAGACCACTCTCTTGGTACCCACTGCAGGAATTCATCTGTTAGAGAACAAAGCAGGTGGCCATTCCTATAGCCTCTGTTACCTGAATGCTGTGCTTCAGGCATCTACTCAGGACAATCTAGCAATTTTTTTAAAAAACCTAATTATAAATCTGGAAATAATTTCTCTGGAGTTACATATGCACCCATGTTTCTTCAGGAAGCACTATCAGTTGGAGACAGATTATGGAAAATATTTTCAATGATAAATATTCTGTATAAACATATTTTGTCCAATATATCATTGAATAGATCAAAATGATACAAACACCCAGTATCCAAGATACTTTTCATTACAAATATTAACTACATCCAGGCTATGGTTTTTTTAACATCAGTGATGCCTTTCACCTAGTTATTCAGTGTGTGCCTTTTAAAGTGCTATCACTGGAGATCCTGTCAGGTGTTTGTTCAAGATTTAAGATCCAGCTAAAATGCCTTCGCAAACTCAGATTTAGTGACTTAGTACCCGTGTTATTCTTGACAGTAATTCCAATACCAGAGAATTCCACTGTTTTCAGAATCAGGAGTCACTGATGCTGTGAACAACTGGTGTACTTGTTCCTTGCAGAGGAATGAATTACTTTCTCCAGTGAAATCAGTCATCTGATTTTTGCTTCTAGAGGTACTTTAGCTGAAGTTACTATAGCCAAACCTGTGCAGTAGAAATGATGATTGGGGACACCCGAGCTGGATGAACATTTATACTTGAACATTTATTTTCCCACAAAAAAGTATCATAGATATAGTGCTATAGGAATTCTACAGTTGTAAAACAGTCTTCTCATTTTTCCAGCTAGGTATTTTAAATACTTTGTTACTTAGATGGAAACATATATACATCTCAATAAGGTAAACTAAATATACCCCAATAATGTAATCCAATGGAATTTAGTGTGCTGCTGTTACTGCCTGTATCAGACACAAGAGCCCAACTGGAACAGGCAGAAAGCAGAAACAATTTTTGGCCAGCGGTAAGAGGTAGCCCAGCAGAGCACACCGTAAATGGCTTGGACCCATGGGGGTCCCTGCGCACTGGCTCAGTGACCAGAAGGGCTGGGCTGCATATGGGTCACGCTCTGTTTGAATCATCTTTCCCAGTGCTAAAGTCTATGAATCTGTAAAACTATAATAACAAAGGTGAATCAGCAGACTGAAATGATTAACAAAGAAGGAAAGTGTTTTCTCAAGACGTATAATGTGATTATATTTCTGTATCAAATAAAAGATCATCACATTGGGAATATTCCCCCCACACATATGCAAATAAGCTAGCAGATGCACGGCCAGCACAATGACTAGCATTAACAAACAGCATAACAAAGTCTGAGATCATTAATTAAACATAGTCACATAGCACTGAAGCAAGTCATCCAATTACAAAAGAAAACTGATAAGAAAATTTTTTCATTTATTTTTTTTCTCTTTCCTTCTCCATTTTCTAACTCCAAAATGGGAAGAACTAATATTTGTTAAAAAACCCTCATTAACGATCCATTTAAAATCAAGTAACAGATTGTGCTAACTATGTATCTTGATTCTGTGATTTCTTAGATACACAAAATGTACCGTGTCCTTTATGGTTATTTTGAGATGACAGTCACATAACAAGATCAAGGAGTTACCGCTGCCTTGAAAATTGTACAGTATTAAAATCACTGTTGATGCTATCACGATGCAATGCAACAAAAGGCAGACCACAGCACAGAATGACTCCACAGCAAAGATCACATCAGTTTAAATGGATACGTAAATACGAAACTGAGGAGTTACATCTACAAATATAAGTCACCTTCCCCATTTGTTGGTGCCCTGTATAATAAGGGGAAATTGGGCAATATTTGTACATGGTGTGGAATGTCTGGGCCCCTCCGAACACAGAAAATTGTAAATCAGGGGGATAACAGAAAATCCTTATGGAAGTGAATACAGCACAGGCTGGGCTAAATTGCTTGGAAACTACCCTGTACTGAGTACTGCTGGGGCAGGCAAGGACTAGAAAGTTCATAAAATCTTAGGTAGACTGGACTCCTGTCTCTACAGAAAGTGGGCGCTGAGAGGCATGGAGGCCAGGGCAGAGCAGAAAAGGGCCTCTCTGTGCCTGCCTGTGACCAGTAGCAGAAAAGCTCCTCCTTCACCTGTGAGATTAATGAAGAAAAGTCCATGCCCTTTGTGGCTCAATGTCAAGATTAACTCCCATAACCCCCATAAAAAAATAAAACCAAAGTAATTGATAATTTAGGTGGAAACCTATTATATCAAGTGCAATAGGAAATACAATTATCTGGCAGGCAGATAACCAATCCATCAAAGAGTAGGCCAGTTCCCCCTCCCCCCAGCAGCATCCTTATTAAGGCTTTCTAGGAAGATAAAAGAAGGCTACTACCTGCTGGCATGAGGCAGTATTAGTGAGAGACTCCCGTAACTGTTGTGCCTCTTAACTGTATCTGTGCAGAATATCTATCAGTTCCCATCTCCGTTTTGAAACATCTAATGGCCTGCAGCATTGCCAGAACAATTTTCAGTGAATTATGCCAAACTGTACATGGCTCTCCAATATTAGACGAGTTAATTGCTATTAAATCAATTGGCTTTGCTTTTCTCACATGAGCCAAAGTCCATCATTCACAAGAAAGAAATTCTCTCTAAATTCTATAGAGACATTTTCATCCTGGTGCTCTGTGCGAGAGCTGTAAATGTTTATTTGGTGCATGTGGCCTCTTTCCATCTTTGCTGTGATCTGGTGCATCACAGACCCGAACGGGCATGCTCTGGAGTGCTCTTCTACATAGCCCGACCATTGTCATCGGACTGGCAGGCAACACCTTTTCTGCAGCCTTTACACCACTCACTTTTAGTAATTCTCTGCGCGAAGAAGATTCTCCTCAAGTCCACAGTCGGCACCACCAAGGCCCCAGTTCCAGTCCTGTTGTACTATACGAGTTAAGTCTTAGTAACTCCACCAAAAATGTGGGGAAAAAAAAAAAAGTGCAACCCAAGAAAAGTGCTGATATGGTGAACTCTTTACAGCTGTGACAGACTCCTGAAAGACAAGAGCTCTTTCTAGCTGTTTTTTTTTTTTTCACAATCAGCTGACCTGTCTCACTTTCCTCTTCCCTTGTTCATCTTTAACTGTCATATCCATCAGAAGCAGAGTGCAGCTATGAATTAATCACATCTAGGATGAGCTTTAGTTTCAAAGGTCTTACAGAAATAGTACTCGATACTACATTTCCATTACACCACAGCAGACTAAAGAAAGAAAAAGATATGAATAAGCATGAAATTTACATAGCATTAGTTTATGCAGAAATATTTCATAAAATAATTTTTTTTTTCAGTCCTTAGATGCATTGCAGAGGGGATGTTCAGTTGGAGAAGAGAGAACATCCTTCACCTATTCCATCAGAAGTTACCTAGATTAAGAACACGCACTATTTAAAGTATGAAGTGCACACTTCTCATATGCTAAATACTCTGAAATAAAATAGAAGGTTAAGTATAGCTAAGGAAAAAATAATACAACCTCTTAAGGCAGAAATAGATTTTGCCTTTAGAGAAATCAGAGTTAGTAATACATATGCTTTTGACATATGGTAATTCTGCTTTCTAAAGAGAGTAGACCAAGTGGTTGTCAACAGAAAACAGCCAAATACAAAGTAAAAGGGAAAGCTGCAAATAGATGCTTCCATTTTATTTAATTCTAATAATCACTAACATAGGAAATGTACTTGCAATTTTATACTGTGCACCTACAGCAATGCCTGGTGTTTTGTTGTATATAATTGATGTAGTGAAAATAAAATTATAATAATTTTTTCATCTCTCGGAAGTTAGATATTTAATAGAAAATTCAGAATTATGTCCTACTTTCTTACTATTCACTTCCTATAAACAGAAATTCACGGCCATCACTGTTTAGCTTTGTAGTAAAAGAAAATTATTCCTTCCATTTTCACAGTTTATAATGGCAATAGCAATTGTCATACTGAGCACTTTCCACCAGGTAACCAGCTTGGTTAGGAACTTGCCTTCATCTTTCCAGCTGCTTAGTGCGTGCAAAGAAAGGCAGCTTCCCAGTAGAGCTCTTGTGCATGGTATATGCCATTCCAGATTCCTTTTTATACTTATATCCGTTAAGGTAATTTCAAGGGCATTTCACTGTGGAAATAGTCATGTGTTTTCCCTTCTAATTCTCTTATAATTTGCTTTGCAATCATCATTTATCCTAACAGTGTGAAGCTAATTGTGACTGTGGCTATTTCTCATAAATACTTTAGACTACCATGAACTTCGGCATTGTGGTGGTTCAGAAAACAGTGTGTCTTTAAGAAGCATTCCTGTCCTTTTTGCCATTTTTCAACAGTGCTTTTTACATTAAATATGTTCCCCTAGGCACAATCATACTTCTGTATTTCTGCCTAGAAGTAAACATTTAATGTGATTTTTTTGGTGCCAGTTTTCAGAATAAAACATGGCCTTGCCTTATAATCTACATAACAGGACCCATATAGGTGTATGTCTCTAGATTTTCCTAAGTGCGTTAAAAAGAGATCAAGCTTTAAAGGATAAGAAAATAAGAAAAAACCTGTAAATCCTAGGGGTAAAAAAAAATAGATTAGCATTTTCAAAGGAAGAAACACTAGGTTCAGATACTAATTTTTCTTAGTCTCAGCACCAGGGTAGTGTTCTGAGTCGATGTTCCTGTTCACTGGTAGTAACATGACAGATGAACAATTCTTCTGCATTTATATCTTTTGTTTATAAAATTTGTTATATGTTTGTTACCCGTTTTACTGTGTGAGATTATCTTGCAATGAATATTTAGACTCAAATATAGCAACCATGACTATTCAATCTGTACTTGCGCATTTCCCCAAGCACCAAAATTTTGCATCAAACAGCCAAAGAAAGAAAATGGCAAAGTATCAGTGAAGCACAGGAGCAAACTGAGGTTCACCACAGCTCTCTTCTGGCCCTGTTCTTTTGCTGCAGAACATCCTCTAGAGAAAGTGAATAAAGCTCCGCAATGTAGATGACAAGAGTTAGTTACAGGAGACCTATAGAACATGCGATATGCAGTCAACTTGTCAAGTAACTCCTTTCTCCTGCTTCTGGCCCATGTTTAACCGTGCACATGACTGGGGCTAAAATTGGAGTGAGAAACTAACAGCCTTCGACAATTTAAAATACTCCTCCCTTACCCAAAATAATTATATGCGCACAACTTCTTAGGCCTCTAGAAGCTATTAATACACCTCTGTGCACGCAAGAACGTACAACTTCTGATTGTAAAGCTAATGCATCGCACTAGACTATGCTTTTGTTACTAAAGGGTCACTTCCAACAGACCAAGCTGTTAGTGAAGATACCTGATATTTGGTAAAAGCATGCAGCTCAGTCTGGAACAGGCAAAACAACAATACCCCACTGTATTTAGTACCAGCATGTATGTTGTCTTTCATATTTAATATTCTGCTCGCTCTTAAGGTCTGCCTGACCGGTTAACCAAAATTAGTTTGCCCTCTGTGTTGCTGCTAGGGTTCTGAACAGCTATACCACAGGAGACATACCACTATCGCTGGCTGAATTTATTTTTTGGTGGGAGGAGGGCTTTAATACACATTAAGTGAACCCTGGGATAACCCTGACAGTGGTATGAGCAACTAGTTGGAGACTGTTATTTATTTGGTTTATCTACAGCTGTGTAAAATACAGGAAATGATCACCAATGTGCACTGTTGCTCAGTGGTCACAGGAGGAAGAGTTACACATGAAATGAGTATTAAAGGATTAACTGTAAAATACGTTGCAGTAAGCTAAATAAGTTCTTATTAAAAAAAAAAAAAAAAAAAAAAAAAGG
>JAAGNO010030227.1:30253-42464 GCA_033439905.1 Ceryle rudis | reverse complement strand
CTGGGAGTAAATCTGGTGCGGGCCTTAAAACACAAAAAGAAGGACTTCTTTAAATTTAAAGGTGAAAAAAAAAAAAAAAAAAAAAAGGCTAACACTGGAGACTGCCCCGGATCTATTAATCACTTTCTTCCTGCTGAATCTATGAGTCAGATGGCAGAAAAAATATGAGGTTATGAATGAAGATATGACAGAAAAAACAAAATGGTCTCTGGAATGCTAAGTAGTACTAAGTAAACACACAAGCACACATGGAAATACAGAAAAAGCACCCAGAACAAATACACCCACAATGTTTGTTGCCACTGTTTTATCTGGTTCTGAAAATATGCAGGGCCACGGTATTTTTGTAAGAGTGGTGTTACAGCTCCCATTGAGAGAGGAGTTCAC
The DNA here is from genome assembly GCA_033439905.1 of Ceryle rudis. Lineage (NCBI taxonomy): Eukaryota > Metazoa > Chordata > Aves > Coraciiformes > Cerylidae > Ceryle > Ceryle rudis. The sequence continues at coordinate 42,077 of JAAGNO010030227.1, read as the reverse complement.
CACATTAATTTAAATCTCTGATAAAATAAATTAGCTTTTTTATTGCCAGGTTGAACTACCAGGCTATGATTGTTATGTATTGCTACAATCCAAGTCTTAATGGCATTTCAGCCCCGTGGTGGTCAAACAGAAGCCATTTCAAACCTTCTAAAGGCTATTAAAACATGTGCAGATGTCTGGAAAATTAATACTATTATCTAACTCTAACCTTTTGCCTGTAGGAGGAAAAGGAGAGAGAAGGCTCATGGAAGATGTTTTAGATCGATACAAGGCAACCAAGGAAGGTAAGCACTGTCTCACACAGAAGTTCATTGGCTGTGAACAGGTGATTCATGTGAGCAGATTCATCCTTATTTGGATTTCATTGAAATCATTCATTTACTCAGAAAAATAATTTAGGAGTAATGAGAATCATTTTTACAATCCTTCCTCACTACTGTTTCCCAAGGTCCAGTAAGCTCGACACTGGAAAGGTTCATTCATTTAAATGACAAGAGCACGAATTTGTCAAGGTTAATGTTGAACAAGCCATATTTTCCTTGCTTCAGTATTACGCATTTAAAAGGTTTCTCCTTCCCTCCACTATTTTTTGTTGGTTCATTTGGTTTTGTGTGTGTGTACTATTATTGTATCAGATGGGCAGAGATGAATTTAAAAGGAGAAGGATTTCAAGAAATACTTTTATCAGTTTTAGGCTTTTACATATAAATTTTCTGTCCAACTGTAATGCATTGTTTTGGGCTCTGACAGAATAATTTCAAATAAAGAAAGATTGTATAAGAAGGTTTTCTTGCATACCTGGATACAAGGTACTTTGTTCTATCTGTTTTACTCAAAGAACTTGAGGTATGGCTTAGAAGGAGTAAATTGGCAGATTCCCAGCTGGTAAGAATTATTGGCTCCACTTTATGTATTGAAATTAAAAGAATTTCTGCCTGGTCAGGAATCATCCCATAGATTTCCCAAACTTCTGCTGCTTTTCAGATAAAAAACTTCTAGAGGGCCACAGTGTGCATGTGTGGTGTTATTTCATTCTTGAAAGTCTCAAATCCAACCACAAGACCTCCAAATGGCTGTTCAAGTTCTGCAACATTTATTCTGATACACAAAAATTGTAGGGTTTGTGTGAAGGACAGAGTACAACTCTGAAGACCTGACAATCTGAACAGGCATTTCAGATCTTGGCTTCAGAACTCTGTAATTCCACTGACCTACTCTAGAGCAAGGAGAAACCACAGGAGGGTCTTGCACTCAGGCTGGCCGTGCAAGCTAGGAAATCTTAGTAAGGCTGAAACACAGGTGAGGTGGGAGAGCCAGTGCTGGCAGCAACAAGGGGGGTGCACCATGCTAGACTGATGCTATGAGGATACAGACCTGCCCTGTCCACATTCATCTGCACCTCCCTCCTTTAGCTGTTGCCAGGAGGAATACCAGGAAATGAGAAATGTCAGTCATTGTTCTGAGCCAAACTGGGCTCTTGCATGGGAAGGTACAGTGCCCTCAAAGCACCGTTTAGGATGTGGACCTTGGGCCTGCTCGGCCCTGGCATACAATGACATTGAAGGGTCCCCTCTCCCACCCTGCAGCCAGTGCTTGAGACAGCCTGGCTCCAGGCACGGGGCAGATGTGAGCTTTACTTCAAGCATAGATGGCCTGTAGCTGCAAACCCTTTCGGCAGCTGTCTGCGTTCAGAAGAAGCAGTGCCAACATTTGATTAGGAATCTGTGCCCTTGTGAATTGATCGTTTTTTCACGGTAGATAAAAGCAGGGTTTAGGAGGTATTATACAGGAATTTCAAAAGGGGTCAGCTCCCAGTTTGGCACCAAATAATGAACCAGAGTTTTAGACGAGAGCACAATGCCTGAACACTGGAAAGACTGGTCCCGTGTGCATGAAGGACCTAAAGACCTAAATTAAAGGTTAATTCCATTTGTTATTCCCCCTTGAACTGGTGAAGACTGGTAACAGAGCTGAGAGTACCCATATTTCTAATTATTGTCAAGGCCTCCTAAGGACCATTTAGTGGAATAAATTTAAGTGAGTCTCTAAAATACAGTGCTAATCTCTCATTCATGCTCACACTTGCAGTATCTATAAACCATAATTATTTTGCCTAGACCTGTGCCTGTGACTATCTACTGTACAGGAAAAGTACACAAGGTTTGTTTAGAGAGAAAAATGCGAGTTAATGGTAATAGGAAACTTAAGCATTTCTGCTTTCATATGACTGAATATAAAAATTTAGTATCAAAACACTACAAAATTAAGAATTTCATCTCTGTAACTGTATACCAGAAAGATCAACTAAAGGGTGGGTGTACCACTGAGATTTTTAAAGCACTGATGTTTATTCAAGATATCATTACTGCAGCTGACTGGTTTCCATACTTCTAATGCAGTAAGATGGAGTTTAATTCCTAATGTTGAAGATGCCCTTGTAATGCACACAGGACACAGACAAATCACTGCTCCTCCCTGCACCCAGACATCGGTTAGTGACTAATGAAACACGTCTTGCTCACATCCAGAGGATGAAATGAGCATGAATGCAATCTAAAAATGCTAAAAATACAGAAAGACTCAAGACTGTCAATATCACATTGTTAAAGATTTAATGACAAAGGTAACTTTTCCTTTTAGTTTGTCCTTATCGAGAGAGATACCCAGATGGTAATTTAAGAGTTAAGCCACTAATGGACTCTTCAGTTTCACTGAGCACCTACGTGCTGATTTTATCTTGCAATACAGTATTTCACATTCTCAGCGAAGTCAACAGAGATTTAGTCAATAGTGTCATGGCCTCTGGATGAGGATTTGAATCTTACCAGTACCCAAACCATCATTAAAGAAGATAGGTCATTTGGGAAACAAAGGAGAGCATTAGTAAAATTCAATACTAAAAGATGAGGTTGGTTCAGTAGGTGTTTTATGATTCATTACAAGTAACATTTTGTTCTAATTACCAGCCCTTTCTTCTAAGTGCAGCATCCATAAGAGTATATAAAACATACAAAATATATCACAGGAAAAAGTTTTTTTTCCATAACAGATGGTAACAGAAAATACCTATTGAGTAATCTTAGATGCTAAAAACTATTTAGCATAATGTTAGGTTTTTTCACTTGATAGAATGTGTAATTTAAAATTACTAGCAAATTACACTGACCTGATATAATTTGAACATCTTAAATGTTACCAAGCAGAGTACTTATTGGCACACCTATTTTTAAGTAAAAGGGCCATAATTCCATATTGCTTCATTTCTGCAGAGTGCCACTACACTTAAATAATAGTAGCAAACCCAGATATAAAGTAAAATATAAATGAAGTTTTATATGCATTGAGCGTAATAACAGACAAAATTAATCCTTTATCTATTGTTGCTTCATATACACACACTTTGCATAGTTATCCTTCATTTAATTTTCAAAGTCTTAAGAAAACAAAATGGAACTACATACTTAGCTCCATTCATGCAGTAAGAAGAAAATGACACATCTGTACTAATAATGGTTGTATTTCTATACCGCTTCAGAATTTCAATAGATTCCCACTTTCATCACAACAAGAAGCACCCCTCTAAATCTTTGAGTCATTTAATTTTATGCATTCTTTTGGTATTTCATTTGGGAGTTACAGAGTGTCAAATATGCACCATGATGTGAAAACAATTACCTAGCACACCTGTAGTTTGTACATATTGTATTTAAGCCGGGCTTGGAGTGGCTACTATTTTATTCCACTGTGAAATCCAAAATGGGGAGGCTTTAAAAGTTGACCTAATGACATGAACTTTACTTTTATATGTAACCAGTGGCTTGTACTTACCACATCATATACTGTGATCAAATTAGAACAGATCCATGCTAATTTCTGCTATCGGAAAGTCAGTGAGAGTTTTCCATTTTGAAAGGAAACCTGAATAAATGACTCCTGACTTAAATACACCAAATAGATATATAAAAATACATTTTAAACTTCAAAAGCAGAAACACATCAGACAAAATAAATGGATCTGTTGGTCATACAAGGCATAAACACATGAATAACTCAGAGTTTTCACTAAGTTCACAATCTTGAATAAAGGCTACCTCCAAAGAGCCTCTATACTTACACTCGACCATTTATGCAGAGATTTACATCATAAATTGCTAATACATTCAGCAAACAGGGCAGGTTGAAATAGCATTGTTGCAGGTTAACTATAACTGTATGGAATAAAAAAGTGTTATCTTTGTAATGCTTACGAAATGCCTGAAGCACAGGGAAAGTTTGGAAAGGAATATAGCAATACTATTTTGCATTGTGGAACTTCCTTTTTTCTTAAATTGATTTCCATACTGAATGTACACAACAATAGGAAAAATCATTAAAAACGTTCTTGTCTGCCCACATACTTGCTTGGGGTTTCAAATGCCATATTGGATTCCTGCCACCATGTGTATCACCACTGATAATAAAAATCTATGCATAGAATAAAGGGAAATCTATGATTCACCCAGTGTCAGTTGCATATTTTTCTTTGTCTAATAAATGGGCAGCAAAAATCTTACTTTGGTTGTTAACGTCTGTTAAAGCTGTATAGCCCCATGGCTTTCTGGACACATGCTTACTCTGAAAATCTGGTTTTGCTCTTCAGAACAATGCCTCTGTATTTCTTCAAAACTTAAAAAATATTGTTCTCTTCAGTCAAAATCATAAATACTTCACCAAAGACCACCTGTTGCTTTCCTAAAGATTATTTGCTCATTTGATTCGCTGTTTTTGGAATAACTCTAGCAATTTATTATCATTAGGATAATAGGAAATGCTCATTTTTAGATTTGGTAAAAGAAAATTATATATTTAGAATTGTATCTTAAAATGTCATGTCTGTGTAGACATGGAAAGCCTTTCAGTGCTTTTCTGTGGAACCTCTCAAGTCTAGTTAACTTGGATGTGGGAAATTCTGGCAGTTGGGAGTAATTTTAAAAGCATTATCATTCTCATCAGAACTACATGCCTAATGAACTTATAGTTAATAACTCTTTTCTTTTTAAGAGCAAATTGGAATTTAGGTGTTGAATTAAGAGAAAACAGTCCAACAATAATGGAGACCACCAAAGAACCAATTACAGGCAAAGAAGACCGATCAGGTCAGTTGATCTAACACCCTCACAATAGAATACTGTTTTCCACTGACCTTCTACCTGTGCTTCATTTGCTTTAGTTTTAAATGCTGTGAGTGACACTGCCCTACCTGTCCTCTCATACATCATGCCACATTCTATAGCAATTTTTTTTGTGATGTTCCTTCATCAGCCTGAGTTAAGATTTAGATCCAGCAATTAATTTTGTCAAATGCTCTATTTTAAAAATAAAAATTTAAAAAATATTTTTACAGTTTCCCTAGTCAGAAAAGAAAACAGCAGCACTCCTCTGTGTTACAGACTGGTGTTCTCAAGGGACAACAAAAGCCACCTCAGCAATTTCACTCAAGGGATCTCACAAAGCTTCTTGGGGGTCTACACACCATGGCTGTGATTTACATACTTACAAGCCTAAACCCTGGCGACTAGATATGGCCTGTAGAGAGCCACTGCTGCAGATGACATATGATGACTCTCAGTGCTCTCTCAAACACCTGCTTATCTCAGAACCTCCTTCCAGAGCTGGCTGGGTATCAGATATTCAGCCTAATTCTTTCAGATATTATGTTGCCGCTGTTCATTCAAAACTAGAAGCCACACAACTTAGGGAGTTTATACGTAGTTTCTTTGGAGGAGGGCGTTTCCTTTCCTTCTCTTATCACTGACTTGGGTCACACATTCATCTAACCAGTAGGTTCTCATTTATTTCTGTGATGTTTCTTCAGCATATGTTTGGAACTATCAACAGGGCAAGTAAGAAATACAGTTTATAATGTATTATTACATGTTGATGATTTAAGCTGAGATAAAATACAGAGATTCAAATCTTTGTATTTCCATCTTGTCAGATGTTATTGGAGAGAAATAGAGAGTAGGTACCTGTTTACTGAGATAATGCAAGACTGGACATAATGACATCAGCATCTTCACATGAAATGTTCCTTTAATTTGTTCTTGAAATTCTTAAAAATCTTTACACATTCCTTACTAGGTCCTCAGCAGGTGCTCTACTGGCAACATAATTCTTGGATAAAGTTTAACATACTAGTTTAAACATATCTTAAACATGCTTTAAATTTCTGTGATTACCTTCTTGTCTGTTGATACAGCCCTTGAGACTGTTGTAATTTTTAAGAGGTTTTCCACTACTGCTGAAATGATTAGCATATCTGAAATTAAGTTTTCCTTCAAGCCACCAGTCCTGATTCCCAAGTAAGTAAATATCACTATGGATACTGTGATACCTGATTTGTATTTACATGTTTACAGAGGTAAAAAGGACAGAGTTTGCTCCGGAGCTGGAACTTTTCAAAAGATTTGCAGATAAGAGTATCCCGACAATCTAATGGATACAAAGGAACAAATGGGAATTAAGAAAAAAAACCAGGTTAAGTGCAGGAGTTTCAAAGCTTGAAATACAACTTGCTGCTCTTGGTCTCAAGACTCCCTGCTCTCTAAAGAGCCTGGAGGCACAAGGCAGGACCATTATCTGGCTTCTGTGAATGGAAATTATACTGCTGCTCAGCAAATAAAGACCCAGTTATTTAAATATACTTTGGACTGCTGACAAACAAGCAGTGTGTGATGTTCTTTAGCTTTAACTTTAAACCCTCAAATACCTGCCTTCTGAAATACTTAAGTATTTTGTATATCTGACTGATTGCTGTAAAGCAAAGCAACTTCACTTTTAACCTTCTGCATTCTGATATCATCATTTCTAATGATGTCTGAACCAGAGGTCAGACTCTGAGGCCAGATATTCCATCTCCTTTTGTCAGGTGTTAGGGCAATTAATTGCCCTCATTTTCTTCCCATATCTAATAATGTCGTTTCTGCAATTTACCCCTTCCTGCTAAGTTGTACAACTGTTTCCATCTAAGTATGCACACCTACACTCTATCTTATATGTTAGGACACAGTTGTCAAGTTATTAAAAGAGCTAATACCAATGAAGTTATAATAAAGTAGTTATTATTTAAACTGACCTTCTGAGAATTCAACAGACTCTGCTTTAGCATTCTAGATAAAATTTTAGACATAAACAATATGGATGGTCCACGAGTAATAAATGAATATAATGTAGCCAGAGAAACATAAGGAGAAAATAGATACTTCAAGAGTCCTCCCCTCTTTGTTCTGCGGTTGATAAAGTAGAATTTTTATGATGGAAATAAAATGGCAATGAAAATATAGTTTAGGATCAGAAATATTGTAAATCTTATTATTAGAAACATTATTTTATACTTTCTCAACTATGAAAATTTTATTACTTATTTAATCAAATAAATCAACACAATAAATGTTGCTACTTGCTGCTTTTTAACACTTCTCCCTGAAGGTTCCCTGCACGTTTTATAAAAAACCCAAAGCAGCAACTTTCTGGGTGAAAAGTGAACGCAAGACTTCATCCTCAGGAACAATTCAGCTATCAAACATGTTGGGTTTATGTAAACAGAGATACACAATTTAAACAAATTATTTTCCACCTGTTGCCCTGAGGCATGTTGGGGACACAGCAGCACAGCCAAGTCTCACAGAGATGACCCAGGGGCTCCTGAGGTAATAGGGGCCAACAGAGAAACATCAGGAAAACACCTTCAGGGATTTAAGGGGTGCTTCTCTAAGAAGGTGACATGGGAGCTGCCCAGCTGAAGTGCCTCCACACAAACACACGCAGCATGGGGAACAAACAGGAAGAGCTGGAAGCTACTGTGCTGCTGGAAAGTTACAACACAGTGGTCATTACTGAAACTTGGTGGGATGAATCCTATGACTGGAGAGTGGCTATCAATGGCTACAAGCTGTTCAGAAAAGACAGGAGAGGAAGGAGGGGTGGAGGTGTTGCCCTCTATGTTAAGAAATGGATAGAGTGTGAAGAGATGTCCCTAAAGAATACCAACGAGCAAGTCAAAAGCTTATGGGTAGGAATTAGAGATAAAGACAAGGGGAACCTTGTGGTCAGAGTCTAATACAGGCTGCCCTATCAAAGGGAACCTACTGCTGAAGCATTTTTCCTCTAGCTACAGGAGGCATCTCACTCACAGGCTCTGGTCCTCCTGGGGGACTTCAACCATCCCAACATCTGCTGGAAAATTTGCACAGCAAGCTGTAGGCAACCCGAGAAGCTCCTGGAGTGCCTCGAGGATAATTTCTTAGGACAAGAAACAGAGACCCCTACCTGAGGGGATGCAATACTGGATCTGTTGGCCACCAAAGCAGGCAAACTCATCAGGGATGTCAAGACTGGAGGCAAACTGGGCCACAGTAATCACTCACTGGTGGATTTCGCAGTACTAAGGGACACGAGTCAAATTAGGACCCTGAATTTCAGGAAAGCAAACTTCCAGCTCCTCAAGAAGCTAGTCAATAGGACACACTGGGAAATGGTCCTCAGGGACAAAGGAGCAGAACAGAGCTGGCAAACCTTTAAGGACACTTTCCATAGAGTGCAAGACCTCTCAATTTCCAGGTGTAAGAAATGAAGTGAGGAAGGGAAGAGACCAGCATGGCTGAGCTGAGACCTGCTGGTCAAACTAAAAGGCAAGAAGGAGCTGCACAGGCAGTGGAAGTGGGGACAGGTATCTTGGGAAGAGTACAGAGCTGCTACCCCATTGTATAGGCATGAGGTCAGGAAGGCCAGAGCATGACTGGAGCTGAACTTGGTAAAGGATACAAAGAATAACAAGAAGGGCTTCTACAGGTAGGTCAATGAGAAAAGGAAGGTTAATGAAAATGTACCCCCCGTGATGAGCAAGACTGGCAAGCTATTAACAAAAGATGAGAAGAAGGCTGATGTTATCAACAACTTTTTTTCTTGGTCTTCACTGGCAACCCCTCTCCCCACACCTCCCAAGTTAAAAGGCCACAAGGTGGGGACCAGGGGAACAAAGTCCCTCCCACTTCACTGTATGTGAAGATCAGGTTCATGACCACCTGTGAAAACTGAAGATACACAAGCCTATGGGACCAGACAAGATGCATCCCAGAGTCCTGAATGAGCTGGCTGATGTAGTTGCCAAGCCACTCTCCATTATATTCAAAAAGTCCTGGCAGTCAGGTGAAGTCCCTGGTGAGTGGAAGAAGGAACTCATTACACCCATTTTTAAAAGGGATACAAAAAAGGACCCTGGGAACTACCAACCTGTCAGCCTCACCACTGTGCCTGGGAAAATCATGGAGCAGATTCTCCTAGAAGGCCTGGTAACGTGGACTTGCACTTGCCAACATGTACTTGCAGCTCAAAAGGCCAATCACATCCTAGGCTGTATCAAAAGAAGTGTGGCCAGCACATCAAGAGACGTGATTCTGCCACTCTGCTTTGGTGAGACCTCACCTCTAGTAGTGCATCCAGCTCTGGAGCCCTTAACACAGGAAGGACATGGACTTGATGGAGCAGGTCTAGAGGACGCCACGAAAATGATCAAAGGGCTGGAACACCTCTCCTGTGAGGACAAGCTGAGGGAAGCGGGACTGTTTAGCCTAGAGAAGAGAAGGCTCTGGAGAGACCTTATAGCAGCCCTCTGGTACCTGAAGGCAGGCTACAAGAAAACTGGAGAGGGACTGTTTACAAGGACATGCAATGAGTGATAGGAGAAGAGGCAATGGTTTTAAACTAGAGAAGGGTAGATTTAGATTGGACATTAGGAAGAAGATCTTTACTATGAGGATGGTGGAACACTAGAACAGGTTTCCCAGGGATGTGGTGGAGTCCCCATCCCCAGAGACATTTAAGGCCAGGCTTAATGAGGGTCTGAGCAACCTGCTCTAGCTGAGGATGTCCCTGCTTACCGCAGGGGATTTGGACTGGATGATCTTTAGAGATCCCTTCCAACCCAAGGTATTCTATGATTCTAAATCATGGAGACATCTATCAGCAGGCAAATCCTGACCTCTGTTATCTTCAGTAAGTTTATACAAGTCATCATTGTTATAAAAGGAAGATATGGAATATCAGAATCAGTTTCAATGTCATCTGTTATATTTTCAGCTATCAGTGGAAAAAGAGGGCTAACTAGAAGTAAAAGATCCGTGAAAAGATCTGTCTGAAGATTGAGCAGTCTAGACCCTGTAAGGTCAAAACAAGTCTGTGAGATGGCATAGCTAAGAAGTGGAAGGACACAGTAATTTGGAGGTTTTAGTAGTTTAAAGTTTCTCTGAAGAAAACACTGCATCATTTAGAAAAAAAACTAAGGCAAAGACAGAAATATAATTACACTGACATTCACATTTAAAATAGTTTCATAGATTCTATACATGGCCACGGACAAAACAGAAGTGCTAAATTTTATCTATGGGTTCTTATTCCCACTCTTGTATCCTCTCTTTGAATTTGTCTCATCCCTTCAGAAACCTTCTTTACAACACCTCCACAGATTTCTTTCTCTCTTCACTTCCAGTTAGTTTTGCTCTACTCATTTTTAAACCTCAGTCTGTCCATTATTCCCAACTATTTCTCCCACTTGCAGATGAAATACAAGGCTCACTAAAATGGAGTTCCTGGTCTTCTTTCCCAAATCTCTCTTGCTATGACAGGCAGAGTTTAATCTCTTTTTAGCAACCACATTAGCTGAGGCAAATGAAGGCTGCTCAGGCAGAAGCTACTCTCCTGTGCTGGGTTGTAACTAAAATTATTGCTGTTCCTCAGATGATGCTGAGACAGAGGCAGTTTTCCAAGGCTTCATCATTTTAAGAAAACTGTTTCAGAGAGATTATTGCCTGAATAAAATAAACTTTAAAAAAAAAAAAAAAAAAAAAAAGAGATGATCAGGCTCCTCTTTATTTATCTACCTTAATATTGGCTCTGTAAATCACACACTTCAGCTAGAAATAATGTCCCCAGAAAGATAGGGTAGCTCTTAAAATCATCTGCAATATCAAAGAGGTGACAAAAAACCCCTTGAATTATCTCTTTCTCCTCCTTATATTTTGCATCAGAGACTGCATTACTTAATCTTTTCATGACAGAAGTGACATATCCTCTGTTTCACTCCCTACAAGCAGTAAGCACACCAATATTTCTAGTAGCAAAGAACGTACATGGCAATATACACAATCACACGCCTCAAGAAAACATGCTTATTGCTTTGAAAAAATTATTAAGCCCTTCGATTTCATAAGCACTTACACTTCTTGTAAATGCATGGAAGTGTAATACTTTTAATAATATTTTTACAGTGAAGGATTCCTGAAGCAGTCATGAAAAGTTTAATGCATTAATTTTTCTTTTACATTGGTAGCAATCAGCTTTTCTTTTGAACTGTGTGAGAAGCATGAGGAAAACCAAGAGTGCAATCGGTACAGTATAGAGGCCACTACTCTGCAGGGAAATTCAAAACACTTGTATCAATCTTTTCATTGACAAAAAAATGTGAATGATCTGATTCCTGAGAAGACACACGAAACATGTATTGTTTGCTTAAAATCAATTATAGGGTAATGGTGAAGTCTACTCTAACTTTTTAAATGTTTTTAAAAGAAATATATTCTTCAAAATTCATGTTTGTATCAAGTGTGAATACTTTCAGGATGAGATCAGTATTACATAAAATTGAACTATATTGTATCAGACAGCTCAGGAAAGGCAAAATTAACACCATGTGCACAATGCGGCCCCGCCACACCCGCACCCCTCACCACCCTCCCCACACACCCTGTCTATTTTCCGTTGCCCGTGTTGCTGCTCTACTTTAGTACAT
>JAAGNO010030227.1:0-30232 GCA_033439905.1 Ceryle rudis | reverse complement strand
TTAAAATCAATTAAACACTATTGTATCAGACAGCCCAGGAAAGGAAAAATAAACACCCGTTGCCCCCTGCCCCCCCCCCCCCCCCCCTCCAGTTAGCAGTATTTGCTCATTCACTTTGATTAGGGTCATGATTTAACAGGAATGTCCTTAAACACATATTTAGTACTCTTCTGTAGAGTGACAGATTTAAGCAAATATTAGCTACTGCTCTAAATCTGGGATGTATGCATTTCCAAGAAGACGTAATACAAACTGTGCTTCAATTCTATGCAGGCACACAACAGTATTTGCTTAATTTCAGTCCTAAGGAAACGCCCTTTTTCAGATTTTACATCTCGGACTGCAAGATCACAGACTACACAACGTGCATTCAGGTCTGAAATTCAGAGGATAAATACACCTATGAAAACCCATAAATTAATTTTTTGTTTTGTTTTAAATGACATATTAAGTGTTTTAACAGAAGTTCATCTGCTGATGTACACTGCAACTTCTTCTCTGCCTTTTTTTCCCAGGGGGTCAAAATCTGTTGATAGCAAGGGCAGGGACATCAAATTTGGCTTCTATCTGGGAGACCTGGACTTTGTGAATGATCTTAATTCTTTTTCTTCCTTAGCCAATAAAGAGAAAGCAAGTGAAAGGGGGGGAAGGAAAATCTATACACATTAATTCCTCCCAAACTGTGCAGGAACAATGATGTAAAATAGTTTGAATCCCTAAGGAAAATCTGTTAGATCATTTGGTTCTTTCCTCCACTTGATATAGGTTCATATCTTTCAACTTCTTTCACAGTAGTGATACAATCCAGTTCCAAGGAACTCAAGTCAAAGCATTGATCCCACTTTTCAGATGCTATCTACCGCTTCTATAACATTCCCAGAACAACCTGGGTTTATTGTTGCCACATAAGAAGAGCCCTCTATCTGTAATGCAGAATGCACAACGTATGTCTTCTGTGCAATGTAATTCAATACTAACATAGACTAGAGTCAGACACTTTGGAAACAGAAAAAAGAAAGAAAGAAATGAAAAAAAAAAACCCCAAAACCCCCCCCACCAAACCAGGAAGAAGGAGCAGGTGATGTGGCTGTCAAAAGCAAAAGAAGCGAGCAATAAAGATCCACGCTGTGGTGGATGTGATAGAAACTCTGAATGGATACAGATAAATCAGTTCTACACAGGACTCTGTGAAGGATGCACAGACAGGAAAGTAAGCAGGGGCAAGGGAGAAGAAATCAGACAAGACAAGGTCCTGACCCACCAATACCTACATCAGCACAAAATCAAGAGACAGAACAAGAACCTGAGGATAACACAAGAACCCAGATCCCCATGATGGTGGCTAAGAACCATGCTGCCTGTGCTTTAGAGCGTCACATTAAGTACAGTGATTTGCCCTTACTGTGGGGATTTCCTTGCCTTTAAGCACTGGTTGGTGAGCAGGCCACGTTTCCGCAACGAACAGCCCAAGCTGACAAGAATTAACAGCCCTCAGCTGTTGAGCAACAGTGCAACAGCCAAATTTTACTTTGAGATACAGATGCACAGCATGAGAGGACTTAAATAAGAGACACGTTTACTATCACTTACTTAGGTGACATGACCCAGATTTATCCTCCAAAATGAATGTATTTTTCTCTAATAAGAAATAATATATATTGCTTAAACCAGAATTTACCCTATTGTTAGAAACCTGCAAAGTTTTAATTGTTCCTCATTTACCTTTCTCCCAGCTCATGGTCAGATTTGTTGGAACTTCTGAAACACAATTCTACTTCTACAAAAGGATGACAAAGCAAAGGATTCATTCACAATTATGGACTTTGCCAAATGAAAAGGGATACTGAAACATCTCTTATTATTCCAGAATGGCAAAAGAGTGGGAAATAGGTCAATTGGTTTCTCAGCTATATCCTCTCATAAAAAAAAATCACTCTAAGCCTGTGAAGACGTACTTAAGTCCTTGTAACACATATGGCAAAAGTTAAATAAATGGGCTGTCTTCTCACAGGAAATTACACTGTTCACCATCAAGCAGAATGTTAAGGAATCCAAGCTTCTCCCCTGCAGAGGGATAATGAACTCATATCATTCCATTTATCATAGTGAAGATGCACCTAAAAAAGTAAGTCACTCTGCAGGTGTGCTCCTCTCTCCACATTTGCACATAATAAGTAGTCATAGCTCACTGGTATACACTTTCAGTTTCAATGCTATCAGATTACAGATAACGGATATTCTTCTAATATATTAAATCTATCAGCTGTCATTTCCTGCTTATTGACATAACCTTAGAAAGAAGTAAAATATTTTATAATTGTAAGAAATGTAAAGCTCAGAGCTTGCTTTCTGAAGAAGGTATTTCCTACCTGAAGAAGGAGGTCAGAAGCTGGTTTGACTTTCTGCTGGAAAAGCACACTTAAAGTTCGATTCTGTTGTTCCAAATCAAAAACTCTTGTTTTCAGCTTTATACATTCCTCCCTCAGATCCTGCAGCACAAGGGAAAATGGGAACATTACAAATCAGGTAACAGAAGCGCATAAAACCCTCTAATTAATGTCAGATACTAAGAGGAAATACATCTACAATTTTTTAAATAGTACAAATCAGAAAAATGTGTTACTTTATCTGGTTGTTTGATCATCACAGGATAACATTAAAAAATCTTGTAATGAGAAACAGTGGTTACCTGACATATCCTTTTGGAGTTTTCTGTTAGCATAAAAAGTGACTTTGCCAGCAATGTGTCTCATTTTGCAGCCGACACAAAGCAGAAAACAGCAATTAAGATATGAATATTGTAATAAGCATAAGCTAAGAAAAAAAGTAGAAGCTATACCAAGCCAGGAAGAAGTTCAAAGTGGTACCGTGCCTTCAAGGTACTCTTCTGAAGTCTGATCTCCTCCTTGCTTTTTCTGGAATAACCAAGTCAGCATTGCTGGCTGGCATACTGTGGGTGGTCTGTATCTTCCCCACTGCAACTTGCCACTGTAGAGCTGGTGAGGCCATAGTTAGATGCTGGTGCACCAGACACAGGTGGGAATATGATCCTGCCTGAGGTTTCCAACATGGGGTACCATAAAGCCTTAAAATAGGCCATTAGAAGCAGCAGTGGAGTGTAAAACACCTGCATCTTAACGCACTGGACATTACTATCAAAACTGAAAGGTGCAGGTCTTTTAGCCAAGGCTGAGTCAGGTTCATCACAGAATGGCTTGGGTTGGAAGGGACCTCTAAAGGTAATTCTTGTCCAATCCCCCTGCAGTGAGCAGGGATATCCTCAACCAGATCAGGTTGCTCAGAGCCTTATCAAGCCTGACCCTGCATTGTCTCCAGGGATGGAGCCTCCACCACCTCCCCCGGCAACTTGTTCCAGTGTTCCAGTGTTCCACCACTCTGATAGTAAAGATCTTCTTCCTAACATCCAATCTACATCTACCCTTCTCTAGTTTAAAACCATGGCCTCTTGTCCTATTGTTACCTGCCTTTGTAAACAGCGAACAAGCCATTAATGGCATTCAGATATAGCAAATCTCTCTCTCATCTTTCTATTCCACCTGTCTTCTATGTAAGATGTGCCTTTCCTGTCCACTACAGGATCCTATCAGAATGAGGATTTTGGAGACAGAGCAGAATTTGACAGTCTTTCAGCATAATCTGTGCAGTTGTCCATTCTGAGGTGTGAGAACTTCATAAATCAGGAAGAGCAGTCTCCTAATAAAGATTACATATAAAAATAATAAGCTGCAGCCATATCCAGCTTTATTAAAAAAAAAATAAATTAAATCTCAAAAATATTTTCCCATATTCCGTTAAATTTAGGGCAGTTGTTGCCCTGTGGTATTGCCTTGCTGATACTACTTTCCACCATATGAAGGTGGAGAAACAGGCCTCTGGATCCCCATATGCTGTCCTGTCAATACCATTATCAAGATGATGACTTGGCTTTATGAGAAAACAAAGGAGGAAAGTGTAGTCACATGTAACTTAAATTCTTCCCTATAGTTGCTCTAGTCTCCACTCTAACCAGAACTGAGGTTATAAGAGGTGAACAAAATAAGCTTGAGAATTTCAGAAAATTCTAAGCATCCTTTTATGAATATATTAGTATCAGACTACTGGATGAATGCAGTTATTTTCTCTTGATAGTTTCTTAAAACTTGTTTTAGGTGGCTGTCAAGTGGCTGTTCAAGTAAAATTCCTACAGCCTTCCGACATGACCCCCAAAAATCTTGAGTCGGATGTTTTGTAAAGCCCTAAAGCTCTGTTTTCTGTCAGGGAGACCTCTTATCTCTGGTCTTGCACAAGGCAATCTCTATTAGGAAACTGCAAGCATCAATACCCATCTTTTCTGCCTTTCAGAAATAATCAGAGAACTTAAACCAGAGCCTTAGCTGTTACAACAGTGTTTAACGTTTCAGCACCACTAAGTGCACTGAAAAGGAAAAATGATTCACAAAAACTAATAATGTAGGAAACAATTAAATTTTAGCTATGCCTCTGCTCAAAACCCTCCTATCTTACAGTTTTTAAACCATGAGATTTATGTTTCCAACTTGACTTTCTGTAAAAAGGGAAACAGAAGATAGCAGATTACCCACCCAGATGCTATAAACCGTGCCAATGGTAATGCCACACATAGCCCAGAGGAGAAATGAGGCACATAAATGCAGAAGTATTCTGGTAAAATAAAGGCTGAGTTTCAAAAGTTGAAGTCCTAAAATTACCAATTAATACAACTACCAAATGTCTGAAGCGTACAGTTCCTCCCCCCTGGGCAAAACGACCAGCTATTAGGATAGTAATCTCCCAAATACCTAAAGTACTCCTATGGTCTCACTACAGTAATAACTGAACATCTCTCTATGCCTACCTTTTCTCTTCAGTATGAGACTCACACTTCACCAAAATGAGATTTCCCTTATTAGAAATTCCAGATATACACTGCTCTTCCTTTCAAGATGC
Organism: Ceryle rudis; assembly: GCA_033439905.1. Taxonomy (NCBI): domain Eukaryota; kingdom Metazoa; phylum Chordata; class Aves; order Coraciiformes; family Cerylidae; genus Ceryle; species Ceryle rudis. The sequence goes on along the minus strand of JAAGNO010030227.1, from coordinate 25,267 downwards.
CTCTTCTGTTTTAACACTGAATTAACTTATTTTTTATTTCGTTGATGAAAATGAAGAAGAAATAACTTTCATCCAGAACCCAGAGTATAAAAGTATTCTCCTGAATACACTCCTGTGGAGGAGGGCAGTGGGCAAAGAGCAGGTACAGAAGTCACAAAACAATGTCATTAAGTAGTGTAACTCACATTTCAAACTGCTGAACCAGGTCTTACATGGGGAAAGAAAAAAAATCTAGTACCCAGCACTCCTGTCATCTCATGTGATATGAGAAGCCATTGGATGGGAAGAGAAAGTATGGATGCTTCCAGTAAATATTAGAGCATACAGGTTTGTCTCAAGTAATTTTGTTGTTTTTCTGACTTTAATTTCCCAGAGGTAAAATTTTCTATTAGAAAGGGTAGAAGATCCATGTAATTTTGCTACAAAGAATTGTGAAGTTTTGCTGTGTGGCTAATTCAGCACAAATCTCAATTTAATGTAGTTTCTCTGTAGTCACAGTGAAAAAAGTCTCTCATATTAGAGAAATTCTATATGTATTGTAACAAATTTTATACTTGAGAAGTGCACATTTAAGACTGTAATTCCATTTCAAGGTTTCAGTGACATTGATAAATCACTCAAGCTTTGCTCACTCAATTTGTGTCACCAGAATCTCTCAGTGGAATCACAGTCTTTCCACATACAGGCGAGTACACAGTGCTTTATTCGTTACATAACAGCATGTACTTAATTTAAGCAAAAATTAGTCCTTGAGGGACAATTTCAAATTCACAGCAAAGCCTATGCAGTGTGCATTACTGCACAAAATCGCTCTTCCCCACTTTCTGAAAGCTCTCAGCTTTTCTTCACGTCTCACTATGCCCCAGAGGTGTGTTATCTCTCTGTGGCATGACTGGCTCTGTCTTACTGCTTAGCTGTACGACGGTAGATTTATCTGTTTACTAGTTACTATTTGGATTCTGATATCTACCTATTTGGGACTGGTGTGAGGAGTCCAATTTCCTCTTTATTGTATGCTATTGTGCTTCTGTCTTTTCTTATAAAAAGACTTGTATGAATGGTGTCAGGAGCACTGTAACAGTTAATATTCATAAGCATTTAGAAGAGTACCCTCTTTTCTCTTTCTATGGATATTAAATTAGCTGTTATTACTCAGTAATAGGTAAGCAGCTGTTAAAACCCATCAATACTAAGTAAATCACTTTATTAAACGTATTCAAATCTGGTTTTATTGTATCTGTGTGAACTCTTTGGTTCCTATGGGCTTGAGAGGATTCATTACTGAGAAAGCATGTAGTCATCAAAATGTCTTGATGCCTTTTGCAAAGGGACTCAGGAAGCTCCACTCTTCATTTGGGAAACAACCAAAATATTCCCAAATTAGAGATTAATATATTGAGATTAACCCTCTGGTAAATATTTAATCATATAAGGTTTTACATTACAAAATGTGGCTGTGGTTTTTCTGTATACTAATAGGAGAAAATTCCTCCATTTCCATTTAAGCTGTATTGAAACACAGATTTGGGTTAGTTTGGTTTTTTTTTTTTTTAATAGCTGAAATTATGTTTCTAAAAGGTGCTACAGCAATGGCTCTGCACAGTACAGGAGGAGAAACACAGCACAGAGAACAACAGGGCAAACTTCCCCATATGTTGTGGTTTGCACACATCACCTCCAAGCTACAATACTTCCAGTTGCTGTAAGGCAATATCCTCTTCCAGAGTAAAAGGCTTCACTGTGCATCCAAAAACCACGGCATTGAACAATGATACTTTCAACCCTAACCTGTGGTAACAGCTACATGGCTGTTTGTGGCCACAGCTGTCAGGTGAAGAGATTTATGGAACATTATTACTTCCGGATTCCTGATGCTAGCTTGGGCCACAGGAAAGTGTTATCTATGTAACAGGCAACTGCACTCTCCAGAGTCTTGCACCACTCACCTCTGTCTTCAAGGTAGGATACCCAAGAGCAGACTTAATGGGGTCAGACCATCTCCCTGTACATCTTTTCATCTATCCAGGATGTCATAAAATTGATTCACAAAAAATCTGCCTAGTAAGGAGTGTAGAAGAGTACCCAGCCTTCTCCCTGATGTGCAAATGGCCAGATGCAATCTTCTGCACCTATTTACCATTCACCTTGGTGCAGATGGTTATAGATACGGAAATTTGCCTCTCCTGCTGTCAGGGAACACTGCCCACTTTTAGAAGTACAGTTGGCAGAGTTCAAGGTCATCCTGTTCATGTCTGAGCCATTAGGCAGCAACCATCAGTTGTGCCTGCACCCAGCTTCTTGCTTCCTTGATTCTGAGCCGCATCCTGACCCCCTGGACTGGATTCGCTTGGACCTGCCTCCTCCCCATGGACTTGTCCAGCCAACACAGGACCAAGGCTGACCCTGACACTTGGTGCTCAGCATCCTGCCTGCCCTGCTGTCACCATCAGTGACCCTCAGTCCCTGCTCATCCCTTTGTGTACTGCTGTTCTGAATGATGACCACTGCGGAGGTTTTGGAGCCAAACCTGAAAATCTATTCCGTACTTCACTATATTTGCATCCAGAAAGCTTTTGGGCATGTGGCAGAGGTATTTGATTATCTTGACTTGGTGTTTCTTGCTGCACTTTAAGAACATTATTTCTTGTCCTGTAAGTTGGTGTAGACAAAATGGTTTATATCTTTCTTTGCACTATCTGCATTAAAGGACTGTCTGCATTAAAGGATTGTATTTATGTCTCTTTCAGAGTCGTCTTTTTAAAGCTAAATGATCCAAAGCATTTTAATAATGCCGCATTCATCAAGTGATCTAGATCTCTTTGAAGGATTCAGTGCATATTATCATAGATCTTTATATATTGCTTGTCTTCCCCTCCCAACAAAATGATATCATGGAATCACGTTCAATTCAGAGACCACTGTTTTGTAGAATTGTCCTACCAGTTATTCACTACCCTTTCTGGGCAGGTGATTATTTCTTCTTATATGTACTACCTTGCTTTGCTTTCTGTTTAATTCAATCTTTTTTTCCAGATCAGTTCTTCATTTTACAAGTTAATTTTTAATTTTTTACTCCTCCCACTGGGTTCTATCTGAAAGAACCACACTTCATATGCAGCCATTTGGAATGTGAATGGAAACTTCAGACATGACTTGATCCAAAACAGACCACAGTGAATCTTATCACCTTGCCAGGTTTAAAATTACCTTACAAGAATTTTGCCTGGGCAGTACTTCCCTTGCCTACCCAGGACAATGAAGCATGAGGACATCAAAAGTTTTTTTAATACAAAATAATTAAGATGTTCTTTATTACTGATCCCCAGCCCACAAGTAGAGTAACTGAATCCCCATTCCATACATGGAGTCTTCTCTTTTACCTGTGGGCACAGGCCCACATCAGGCAGTCTTTCCTTTCACTGAACATGTGTGACCATGCCAGCTACTGACATGCACTGTAATTTACCTGTTTTACCTTCCACAGGGCTGTGGAAGTGACATAACTCATTACGGATAGGGAATTACCATCTGAAGGAAGGATTTTCAGATGCTATTGTCTCAATATAGGTAAACAATAAAAATTAGATGTGGGTCCTACATGATAGAACTTTAAATATACACAGTCTCATGGACTTTTATTCACTTAGATTACAAAGAACTTGACTTTGGGCCTGACATGTGGCAGCCTTGGTAATTAGATGTGTGAACATCATTTAAAAAATGCATACTAGATAAGAATATATATATCTCAAAGGAAGAACAAACATCTGCAAGCTTTTAAGTTATACCACAATGCCCAAACCACAACTTACCTTTTGAGTAAGTAGAGCCTGAACAACCTGATTAGCTACCTGAAATAAATAAATAAAATAGTTTAAGTCAGTTATTGTGTGCATTTATACATAAAAATACCTTCCTTTGTGCCTTTACACTCTGTTTTCCATCTACAGCCACCATCAATTCTAGTATTTTCATTATTTACTAGTATTTTCATCAGCTAATACCAGTAAGAATACATGAAATGCACGTTAACTACTTCTTTGCTAAGCCTCATTATAAACAACCACGTATTGTATCAATTGCAGTATGACACGATGCACAATTGCTTCACTTCTGTCATCTCTTCTTTGGACTAAACTTCCACAGTTCTACATGCAGCTGCTGTGCATCAGCATGGATTGACTGCATTCACTAGAGCTTCATTTTAACCAGCCAAGGATAGAGTCCTGAATGTTTTCATGAACTTTAATTGTTTCCTGATTCAATATTGACAAAATGGTACATCTCTCATGACAAGCAGAAACCATAAAGTGCCACAGAAAATTAAAGTATCTACTGTCATCAGAATGTGGTTGGAATGCATTCACACAACATAGCATAATTGACTTGAATGAGATTACAGACCATTGATTCACGGAACTATATATTCAACAGGGAATTTCTGAAGCTATGTATTTTATACAATCTTTCTAATTTATATTTACCAGCAGACATAGGAGCAGGGAAGGCAAATACGGAGGTACAGAAAGAGGGACTGAAATAAGATTTTCTGTTGATGATGTCTAACTGGTAAGTTGTGTTTCTAAAGCTATTTAAAACTATATGTGCCTATGTCATCACACGTGTTTGCCTATATTTTTGTCCTTGCATTCAGTCAGAGCAACTAGAGATCCTCCTCTATGCAAAAACAGACAGTAGTTATGACTTTTGGTTTGGATTCTTCTTACTCTTGGCAAATTAAAGAAAAAAAACACACCATTGATGAGAACTGAGTTGTGAGAAAAGATGTGAAGCAAATTCATTTCTGTAAAAAATGCAATTTTGTTAGATCCTAAAGTTACATTTTATTTATACTCATAAAATTGCCTAGAATAATTTTTTTCTCCAAACCAATCCCTAACTTAAGGCAGCCCGTTGAACAATGGTCCCATAAAATATCTCTATACACGATTTAACAGAAGACACAGACTAATATTAGAACGGTAATAACCAACAGAAGTAAATATGTTACAGTTTTGCAAAACCACATGCCTCTCCCTACAGGCTTTCAGGATCTACATCCGACAGTGTTCCTTCTGGCATGTACTTTCAACGTCTGTTTGCTCTACCTGAAAATTGAACAAACCGTATCAAATACATTATTTCCTTACTTTCTGACACGGAGTTACTTTACCAAGGAAGAACTAAAAGGTTCTTTGAAGTGTGTACTAGTCGCTCACAACAGAACAGACTACAGAATTACTCCTATAGTTTTATATATTGCACAGAGGAGTGTAAAGGGCATAATCTTCCAAAATGACCTTATGGGAAAAAAATGGGAACCTAATGGGAAAAAAATGATCTTGCCAATGCATATGTGACAAATTTTCCAGCTTTGAGTGTAGGAAGTCAGGTATCTAAATGAAAGTACCTGCCAGTGATCCACACCTCCCTTAGATCTCAATAAAAGAGATATGGAACTAGTTTCTTCACAAAATGAGATTATTTTATTCTAGTATTTAACAACTTGGCAAACCGTGTTGCTATTACCATTCAGATTTTCACGTCTGTATTCTTGGTTTTCATCAGGAACAGAGGTGGGAAGCCTTCAGCGAAATGTTCTGCAGTTACTAAAATTCATTTAGCAGTGAATAAGTGGAATCATAGCCAAGCTTTTGCATTTCAAATGAGGTTGCTATTCAACTCCTACAGCAGTGCTAATGTCCAGATGGAAATAAACTAAGATAGCAATCTACTTAATTTTTAGTTACAGATATGAAGAGACACCATGAGCCAGCACTACAGAACTGATACAACTACCAAAAACTGAGGAAACTGAGACCATTGAAGGCAGAGGGAATGACTTCAGAGATGCAGAATATGGGAAAATCTCACTGATATGAGGCCGAACTGTGTCTCAATGTCAGTAAAAAGCAGTCTGTAAAATGACTTGACCTGTGCTTCATAGAATCATAGAACAGTAGGGGTTGGAAGGGACCTCTGGAGATCATCGAGTCCAACTCGCCTGCCAGTGCAGGAACACCCAGGGCAGGCCACCCAGGAACATATCCAGGAAGGTCTTGAAAGTCTCCGGAGGAGACTCCACAACCTCTCTGGGCAGCCTGTTCCAGGCTCTGTCACTCTCACAGTGATGAAGTTTTTCCTCACGTTGAGGTGGAACTTCCCATGCTTCACCTTGCTACCATTACCTCTTGTCCTATCACAGGCCACCAGTGAAATGCTGTTAATGAAGGTGAAATAAGGAACAGAATAGAGATGGTCGGTTTCTCAGCCTGCTATTACGTAGGAGATGACACTGCTTGCCTTCACGCTGCCCGCCTTGACTTTGAACTTAATAGCCAAGATCTTCACATGAGGTTCCCTTTTGTGGATTGCAATAAAAGACATAAAGATCTAGCTTCACTATTTCCTTACACAGTCATGTTTACATATACATATTATAAAGTGGTCTTAACAGAAAATGTATAGAAATAATGAATCAAAGAAGAGAGACCCTACTTTAACATCTATTACACCTTTTAGAAGTACTTAGATTTTACACAGCTGCATTTAACATATGGTTGTATATGCCCAAAGACATTTCAAATATACTAAAATGAAAAGTCTTATATTTTATTCAAATCTTAAAAATAAAATGCCTTTTTAAGGTAACTGTATTTTTGATTAGCTAATTCTTAAAACATCAGCAAAAATATCATCTACCTTAAGTTGCATAATTCCCTGCATATAAGTTTTGTGAAGCTTGACAGAAATCTCAGCTGGCACAGTGATATGAATAAACATGACATTACCACTTGCCAAAAAACTGACAGCTGAATTCCAGGACAGGAAACTAGGATTAAGCATGTTAACCTCAAACCCCAAAGGTACAAGAAGACGATCCTGGGGTTATTATTAAATGTTTCAGAGACAGAAAGATACATTAATGAAGTATTTTCAAAATTAAATGAGATCTTTTCTTATTTATCAAGTACTGGAACAATTCAATGGCACCTTCTTCCAAATACTGTTCTGAAGTTGTTTATATGTACACCTCAGGGATGAAGAATTACTTTGAAAATCAGTATTTATTAAAATTCATTAAGGTTTCAGTTCAGCTTGACCCATATTCTTTTCAGATTTCATCTCTATTAACAGCTGAGTTTCATTGAATGTTACTATGAAAATGGTTACAGAGCATGTATTTTTAAGTGACAGGTGCAAGCATTCTCTCAATATTAAATGCAGGACATTATATGAATGAAAAGATCCATGTAAAATAATTGATTAAAAAAAGAAAAAAATAGAGAAAATAATGGCAGGCATAGCTTCAAAAATTCATCTCTGGTATCTTTTTGTCACATGCAGACAGAAAAATCATGGTGATTATTTTTACTTCCTTCATATGCAGCTTAATGGCCACCAACACCTGAGCAGAAAGCACACACTGTGCATAGCAAGTGTCCTTCTCACATTGCTGCAGAGGCCTGAGGGACCAAGCAGGGACACTATTGGCAGGGTGGCCAGATTAAATGATGCCTGAGTGCCCTGAGCAGAGTTTGCCTGTGCCCAGGGGAAAGAAGATACAATCTGAGGATGCTCAGTGAAGCGTGAAAGATGGCAGCATTCTCCCAATAGTTATCAAATGATGTTCCCCACCTTCATTACCTCAGGCCTGTGAAGCATCCCAAACGTGTAACTAGCCAGAATGGCTAGGTATTAGCTTTGGAGGTAAGTGCTCCTTGTGTATCAGTCCTTGAGAAGCTCAAAGCACTCACAACTAATGGGATAGCAGAGGCGAAATTAAAATAATGTTTGTAGTAGGCATTCAAATTTTTTGGTGGCAGGCTTAGCTGTCTCAGGTTTGGGTGTGATCACAGCCTTCTGTTCTCAGGAACATCTCTTTAAACCCATCAGGTTTACCTGGGGCAAAATGGAGCTGCAGCACAGACAGATACTTAGCTGTAGATATATCTGCTCCTAAAAACTCCTGAAAAAGTGCTGAAGATCAAACTATGGAAGATCTGAAGAGATTTTCTCCTTCAAGAAGTGGAGACGGTCTAAGGTGAGTTATGAACAGAGGAGGTATCAGACTTAAAAGTCTTAAAGGAAAGAAATATTCAAGTGGAAGACTTTTTTTTTTTTTTTTTTCCCCATAAAAATATTTATGGAAAGCATTTTATTTGCCTAAGATATCCAGTAAGAATCCCTGTTTGGAAAGGACTTTGTCACATACAATACATCCTCAGAAGACTCTGGTAGGAAGTGAAGGTTCTCACAATCATTGCTTAAGTTAGTCACTAATTACATTTATGTCTCATCTCCTATTCTCTTTATTGTTGCTATAATGAAGTAGGGCGAGAATGTGTGATTTCTTATGAAGCTCCAGCAAGGCAATGTGGGTGCTAACGTGGGTCTCCTCCAGAAGTTGTAATTATTAAATATAGTTTTGTTGCCTGAGTCACTGGCAACATCTTCACCTCAGTGATCAGAAAGGATTAGGTCCAACTTTGTGTCAACTAAAAAAATGCTGGTTACAGTGCCATGGCCAAAACACTGTGGGGGCTGAAAAAGCGAGAAGAAAAAGGTGATACCAAGCCATGGGGAAAGACAAGAGAGGTAGTCACTGCACATGAAACAGAAGACAAAAAAAGAAGAAGATAAGCAAAGAAAAAATAAAGCAGCGAAGCACAAAACCACAGTTGACGAGAAGCACTTTCTCCTGAAAAAGTTGAAACAATGGGAGAAGATGGATACAGCTGTGATAATGGGGAAGAACTGAAACCAGCCAAGATAATGTTGAAGATAATAAAGTTTAAGGCATAGCTTGATATAATTTGCTATTCACTCTTTAAACTGTAACAGCATACAAAAACCACAAGCCTGGATCAGAAATCCATCATGTTACTGCAAACACAGTAAAAACGTACCTTCTGTCCTTACAACCTGTGTGGAGTGTTTTGCTGGAAGGGACAGTTATGGTGCTTTACACATTTCCTACATTAATTATGCAAGCAGATTTTGTCCTAGACAATCAGAAAATAATTTTAAGCTAAACACTGTAATTTAAACTAAAGTTAGCAATTATATGGTAATTTAATCCTTATTACCAAGATATCCAAATACCATTCATGTGTGCACTGAATGCAGTGACTCAGGCCAATGCAGACCAAGGCTCTGCTGGTATCCCAGTGCCACAGAACAGGCAGAGCACAACCTAGTGGGAAGGTGCATCTGCAAGTCTTTTGCTCCAGCTCCCTGATAAAACTATTCTATAGTGGCAAAAATGTGGATTTGCTGATGAAAATCTGCACTGAACTGGAGGCTTCTTGTACCAGAGCTGTATTGCTCACAGCAGTAACTCCTCAGCAAATGCTGATTAAAAATGTAAAAAGCTGGTATGAATTGTTATCCGCTACATGTGGTTTGCACACACGTGCACTCCTTTCTCAACAGTACGGTGGAGAAGTCAGTATAAGTTTTGTTTTGCTTGCATGTCAGCTAACTACTTATGTTACTACGCATTCTTATTATAGAATAGGTAAATGATTTCTACTAAGCAGCTCTTCGACCTACTAAAAGTCTTAAAACTATTTTAAGCTCTTGCTTATGCTGAAGAGCCTTATTTCAGGATAAATGGGAGGAAGAAATAAGTATCAGTGTATGTATGGACAAAAGCTGCATGCAGTACGAGATATCAGGCATTTCTGGAACAGTAAGCATTGCTGGAGTGCTCAGACAGTAACTGATGGATGAATTATATTGTAGTTGTAACTGGCAAGTCTGATCAGCAGCTTAGCCATGTAGCAGAAGTGAGCCAACAGCTAGAAAAAACCCAGCACAAAAAGTTGTGTAGGTAACCCTAAAGGGGAGCCGAGAGGCTAAATTCTCTGGTTACAGAATACATTACATAGGAAGTCTGGGGAACTTTTGATGGAAGAAGCCATTGTCACCTGCGTTCCACTCTACAGAAAAAAAAGAGTATGCAGCTCCTAACAGGCAAATTATCATTTTCTCCTTCTAATGAAAGCAAAACTGTTCCAAATACTGGTCACAGGGATATCAACTTTTCAGTGAAGAGGTGTGGTCAAAACAGGACTTGCAGCAGAGGTCATGGAGAACAGTATATATGATTGCCAGACACATGTTCTTTGAATTAATTAGAATGAGGTAATACTAGAAAATTGCAGAAGAATGTCAACCTTGTAAGTGAGAAGGAGATTCATTTCTATTCATTTAATTATAGGACTAGGTAAGAACAACCTTTTTGTCTACCTTACCTCATCAAGACATCTTTCATACTGTTCTCTCTGATTTTCATTTTCCAGAGCCAGCGCTGAATTCTCTGCCTACAGTAAAATAGAATAAATAAATATAAATGTAAATTAATCAAAGGGTATCTTGTACTACATGACAATTCAAAGAAACATTCTCAGGGTTCTTACTTTGTGTACTTCTTCAAAATCCAGAATAAAAAGCACCATACAATTTATTTTGCTACAAGTTGGTGTTTTGAGTAAAAACAGAAGCGACATTCATTTAGGAGACTTTTCACACCAGGTATTGCAATTTAGAACAATATCAGAGCAGATATCTGAATTACGTCCATGATCTCATCTCATCAGGTGCAAAAGAGTTAGCAATCAAACATTATAAAACATATTGGTGTTTCTTTTCTTCCTATCCCTTTTCTGTTTAGAGTGAACTTGTTATCTGAGAAAGCCACTTGGAAACAGAGGCAGCTACTATCAAAAGGAAACAAAGGGTAATCTTACATAAAATTTCAACTGTAGCAGCTCCTCATAGGTCTCGTTCCTGCAGTGGGTAACTCCAGATGCACTAGCCGTACTACAGCTAATTGGTGAATTACAGCCTTTAACTGTACCAGATAAATTCTTTAGCCTTTACTGAAGAAACATTTCCTATAATTTCAGGAGTCAGAATGGTATTTTACTACATCTAAGTGCAATCTTAAAGTCAGATTTTTTTTTCCTCTCACATATGTCAATTTAAATAGAATAGTTTCCTGTATAGTAGTGCCTTTCATCTAGCCTTAATTTCCATTACACTCCTATTTTTGCACAGTGTAAACATCAAAATGGCACAATCTGGTATGTAAATTACAGCAAATCAATGTATTTTTCCATATATTATGACTTGACTTTAGGACTTCTTACAGAATTGGAAAAGGAGAATCTCTAAAGTGTGCTGTGTACAGTTTAATCAGAAAAATATTTCAACAAGTCTTCTCTTACAGACTATGAAGCTAAAACAATATGCAAAAATCTGAGTTAAAACCAGCTCTAGAAACCTCTCTGTCTCCCGTGCATAACTTCAGATCATGTAACCAAAACACCAAAATCAATGCATCCACATAATTACAACTATTATACAATTTATATTCCTTGCTTCACTTAAACCTTTTGTCAACCTATAGAAGTTAAACAAATACTGCTTCAAAAGAATTGTGATTATACAAAACAACAGTCATAAATATAGCCAACATTTGTAATTTTAGAGTAAAAAATCATGTAATGTACTGAATGGAAAGATTCTACAGAAAGATGCATAGTTCTCCCTTACTTGTTAAGAAATGATTCAACAAAACGAAAATCCCCAATTCCAGTAACCTGATTCATTAACTACAATTTCAAATTCAACTAAATCCTAAAATTAAGATTAGGAAAAAAAAGTAACAATTATCCAGCATATTGAAAGAGAGTAAAGAATAAAAGGGTGGCAAGAAACAAGGGCATATAGAGTTTATTTATATAATAGTCTAAATAAACAACTGTACAGAATTGGTGCTTTATCTTGAGGGTATAATCAAAGCCAGCAAAGGTGGTAAAATGCTCTGCGTCATATTTTCACAGTGTCACCTACCACTGGATTTAACATATGGCTATAAAAAGTCAATGGGTGATCCTGCAGAGAGGACTGTGAGATGAGTAGCAATGTAGAAGCAGAAGCCACAAAAGCAAAAGCAGGAGTAAGAAATTAGAAGCTGGAGGGTAAATAGTTCCCCCTACCAAAGAGGCTGTTGTTTACAGCTATTGGTTTGCTTTTACAGATACATTTTTGTAGATTGATTGATAAAAATAAATAAAAATGTATTTCTGAGTTAAAGATTTTCAGGTATTTTCTCTACGTATATCAGCCTAAAATGCTACACAAAAACAATTCTTCTTACTGTTTTGAAGCAATCATTAAAGGATTAGTCCCTGCAACCTTTAACATACACATTGGTACTCCCATGGGTTTAATTTTTTTTATTTCCATTTCTAACACCAGAATATATTGTATGATTTTATCCTAAGCCAGTTAGAGCAGACTGTTCCCATATACAGATGTCTAAAAGAACTACAATGCATAGTTGTACTATTTACCCAGAGAGCTCCCCATATTTCTCTTACTCCATTTTTCTGGAATGTTGTAAATCTGTAAAATGGAAGCTAATTCTGCTTGGATCTGTTAGCTCAATCTCTCACTTCAGTGAGCTATTCCTTTACAAATAGGCTACCAAAATTAGAAAATCTGAACTTGACAGCATTATAAATAAATGCTACATTTCCCCCCTTACCAAGCCACAGTGGAAACATCTGTATAATAAAATCCTTTTTTCACACTACTGGCCTTTGAAAGTGTAGTAAAAAGATGTAATGCAGTCAATATTAGCTTAACTTTTGTGCTTCTTGATGGCCAAGCAAATCATGCCTGTTTATTTGGCATTTTTGTAATAAGGACTGGACTAGAAGGGAACACTCCACTGACTTTGCTTAAGATCCTGTGCCAGTTCCCACAACATGGGAAAGTCAGTATTTGAGACACTAAATCACTCTATATTGCAACCGAATACTTGATAATAATCCTCATTCCCCCCAAAGTATTCATTTGGAGAATTTGTAATAGCACTTGTGGTCTCAAAACCCTGCCTCCTAATCAAAACCTTCATTTGTTTAACAGAAACCACTGGGTTTGGTGTTTTTGTCAGTCTGCTCAGTTTTTGCTCAGAGGGATCTGCCTGCCACCAGTATTGCATATTCTTTTGACAGTTAAGCAGAGCAGGTCTCCATGGAGGAAACCACAATTACATTTTATTTTCATTTTTATTTTCAGGCCATACTTACACTTAGGATAAGTAGCAATAAGAAGTCCATGCTTCTAGACTTTTTCATGGTTTTTTAAGTGTGCTATATACTGGATCAGCAAAGGCAGGCCAATTAATTCTAATTCTTAAAAAGTTTCTAAAATGATCATGATAATTAGCTTTAGTATACCCTTAACAGCAAAACACAGAAAGGATCCATTCAGGCAATACAACCACCTAAACTTTAAATTCTTGTGAAAAGGCATTTTCACCTGAAGCCTAAAATGCATCTCAAATATATCCTTAATGTGGTCATATTTACTTCTTTGGCAATGAACAATAAAAGACACTACAGCTTTTTGAGTCACGTGAAAAAAATAAATGCAAGCCCCCACGCCTCTGCCCCAAAACAGAGGGAAATGTCTCCCCAAAAGTATTCATAAGCAGTATGCTCTGAGACAAAAAGTGCTCTGCTCCTTTCCAGCTCACAGTTTTTTTCTGGGTTTACATGGTCAAAGCACAAGATCTCCCACCAGTCTCACTATGCCAAATCTGAGACTTTTTTGGGGGCTCAGCTCTCACCTAAAGTCATAGTCATCATTGTACTTCCAGCTGAATAACAGCACCAGACTACAAGCAGCTGAAATAAATATACACTTAATAAATATATTCCTATATTGATACAGACATTTTGGATGATTTCTTCATTCCCTCCTCTTCCTTTGTACTGATTTTAGAGAGGATAATTACAACAGGTTAAGGATAGTCTACTAACTATACTTTAACATTTGTCTGTGTTTGGTGGAAGTGGCAGGCACATTCTCATGTCTGCGAAAGTCATAAGACATGAATGTCCCCTCCAGATTTGTCTCTTATGTGGCACTTGTGAGGACAACTTTCACTTAACATCCTATAAAAGCCATTTCTACATGCTGCTTGAAAGACTGAACTAAAGTGCTTAAGCCATGTTTGGAAATAAGATCTGGATTTGAGTCCCTAAAGTTTCTGAAAAAAGCTTAAACTTCACCTTTCCGTGTCTTTAGTTTTTAAGTCACAAGAACAACAACAACAACATTTTGGAATCTAGCTAGTCTGTTCCAGTGATTTATGAATTAGGGCATATTTGGTACACTGGGGTCTTTAAGTGAAGAATTATTTCATGTATCCATTAGGAAGTCTTCAACAGACAATCCTCTACATGTCTATAACCACAATGACATGAATTAAACCACTGAATATTCTACTAGAAGGCGTGAATAAAAAGGAAGCACATAAAAGAGAGTTTTCCTTACTCAGCAATGGCTGGGTTGAGACAAAAGGATGGGAGGAAGACAAGAGAAGAAAGCAGAAAGTAGGATGTATTCTGTACTACAGGAAAAGGAGATCATAGAATCACAGAATGGTGTAGACTGGAAGGGACCTTTAAAGATCATCTAGTGCACCTCCCCTGCCATGGTCAGGAGATGAAGGTCTAAAGGTTGTACGTCAAGTTAGCAGCTCAACATGCTTTCAAGGTATCATCAATAAAGGTCAAGGGGAACAAAGTTATGACAGTGAACTTTAGAATCCCTGACAGAATGCTACAACATCAGTTACCATGTGAACTTCTTTGTTATTCATACTAAACCATTTGTCCATTTATAGAAAGCTTTATTGATTTACACAGACACTCATTTGTCATGCCCTGTGCAGTGTATTAATAGCTGTTCAAGCACTTCCAACGTGCTCAGCAATTTTTTCCTGCTTTCAGCTTCTGATTTTGTGTATTTCTGTGGTCACAGCTTCATACAGCACACAAGAGGTCAAAACCTAGGTCAAAGTCTGTTGGTAAAATAGAAAGCAATATTGGTGTAATTTTTCTTTAGTTCTTTATGTCATTTTTTTGTAAGCTCTTCTTCTAGGAAGAGTTTACCACTTGAACCATTTCCGTATCTTTGGTCACAGGAAACGTTTTGTGTTACTCTGTCCATGTTACGCAGAAAATTTGACCTTTGGAAGACTAATGCAACAAATTGTCAGAGAAAAGTTTACCACCATAGTTATACTGGTTCGAGGTACTGAATATTACACTTGTGTTTTTAAAATCAACATAATTATAGCAACAGAAGCCTTAATTTAGTTCTAGCACTTTAAAAGCATTTCCACTGGCCACTTCCCAGGGCCTTCTATATTGGTATAGACAGCTCTTTGATAGGAATAGAACCATAGAATCATAGAATGGCTCGGGCTGGAAGGGACCTCCAAAGATCATCTAGTCCAGCCCCCCTGCAGTGAGCAGGGACACCCTCAGCTAGACCAGGCTACTCACAGCCTTGTATAAAATGGGAACTGCACCTCATGACCAGCCTGTCAACACCTGGATGTTTCCACCTTCTGCTTCACACTTTCCACAGCAGAGCAGTGCTGGAGCAACCCTGGAATGTCTCCCTGCTGATCTGCAGCCTCCGTGCTACAGCTCTGCTCCGTGGCCCCTCATTCCTAGGACAGTAACTGAGATTGGAGGATTCTAGCTACTGATGAAGTAAGCAGTGAATTTAGCAAACTTAATACTTACAAAATATTACTGTATGCTTTTTCAAATGTCCTAGTCTTAACTATTTTCTTCAACTTATGGAGATGGCGAAAAGAAACCAAGGACAAATTAGTGATATGATGACAGCCAGGCTTCTCACCCTTGCTTCCAAACACATGGGCCCTCAGCCTTTGCAGTTGCACCATTTTCCAGATTATTGGTTTTGGCATGACAATATCGCCTATTCTCTTTAACCACACTTAAAATATTTGACACATTTTATCTGAAATATTTGGCCACTGTTCAATTCATATTCAGGTAAAACATGGCAAGAAAGAAACACAAATGTTGATAATAAAATACAGAACCAGACAAGTGTTAATTATAATTCCGTCTGTAAAAAGGACACAATAAACCTTACATGGCAGTACTGGTAGGACTGGTAGGACTCATTAATTCAAAATTTCAATAATACAGTTTTTAATTCTTTACTGCCACAAAGACATAATGACATTAGAACAAGCCAGCAACAGATCTCAAAAGCACAGGCCATGCTACGTTATAGCTGTACTACCAATAAAACGGGTTTGTAGCCTCAAAGAAAGTAGTACAACCTTCTTCTAAAGTATGCTAGAAATCAGAAGATATTTATTCAACATCAAAAAGCTAACCACTAAGGATTACATAAAAACTTGGGCTTAAATGTTCCTAACAAAAAGCAGCCCAAGGTCTGTGCAGATGCACCTGATGTTTTACCAATTACTGATGAGGTTTAAAAATTGTATGAATTTCATGCTGACAGAGATCAGAAAACAGAACTTACTCATTTACCTGCAGATCTGCAGCAGATCACAGGGAAAGACTCCCAGCCAAGGTCCGCCTGTACAGGGCTTAGGACCATAGCACTCTTTTCCTCTCTGTCAAGTGTTTCACAGTTCCCACGAGAAGAAACAACAGGTGTTTGACCTCAGTGATGAAGCCTCCTTTTTGAAAGGAGATAACTAGAATTGAATACTTCAGATCTACTTTTATTGGATAAACATATGAACTTTAGGAGCTGAATCAAACAAACCAAAACCAAATGAGACTCATACACTGCTCCTAAAAAAAATAACTACAAGTAAACCTCATATTCTTGGAAAATTCCCGTGAAATATATTTCTCTTTTTTTTTATTATTTAGTTTTCAGAAGTTAAGGCTGGAAATTTTTGACTGGTTCAACAATGGCAGTATTTGTCTTTGTTATTTTGGTTAACTATAAAGTAGTTATGAATGACAAGCCTTTAAAACCTTGAACAACTTCCCTTCTGACAACAAAGAAATGTCTGGAGTTGACATTTTAAAGAGAAGGTTAGGAACAGATCTAGCAAAACAGTCTGCATTATAATCCTAGGCTTATCTTCCAGCAAATAACTATCTAGGCTACTAACAGATATATCAATAATAGCTTCATATGTTTACCTGCACGCAAATTGTATAAACCAGCAAATTCTACCATTATTTACAGAGAATATAATAGACTTGCAATATATTCACAGGCAAAGCACTGTCAATACAGGCCTTTGAACACATAAGTTAAAGTGATAAAAGATGCCTTTTATTTTTCCTCAAAATTCTTCCGAATGATCACATATAAAACATTTTTTGAGGATGAGGTTTAGAAGAGATGTAAATAAACGGATGCATAAAGCTGTGTGTATTTCCTGAAGCTGAAGACATACATACTATACATGATGGTGTATGTAATGCATATACACTTGATAAAGCATAGCCGTAAAAGCAGGGGAAAGAGAAGTCCCAGCAAGACTCCTATTTCTTATCAGTGATTCTCTGAATAAAGCTCTGAGCGGTGCGCCTCAGTGTGATGCGCTGCTCTGCACAAAGGCACTCACCTGCCAGAACCAGTACTCCCAGGCTGCCTAAACACGAGCAGCTGCTGCCAGTGAGGGGTAAAACACCAAACAAGAAGAGAAAGCCTTCTTGCTCCCAGTGAGGCAGAGCCACGGAGCTGTGTGATGCCAATGCCGTCATACAGCAGCACTGGCTCAGGCAGTCGGGAAGGAGGAATGCTGAAACCCATTCACCTTTCCCCAAACTGCCACTGTTCTCACAGCACAGGCGTGCAACGCTGGCATGTTACAGGCCACGACGCCATCACACAAAGGGAAGACATAGACTGAATTTTTATGCAAGGAACAGTGTGTGCATGTTGAAATTTGTTTATTTTCTGATTTTCCAATATTTATGCTTAGTGATTCTTCCCCTTGCAAACTGAACCAGAGGCAGCTGTTCCATCTTGGTGGGTTTTTTTTTGTTTTTGGGTTTTTTTTTTACTTTCTCTTGTTTTAATTGATATGTTCCCTTATGGAATTGTTCTCCCTTAAGAACTGAGAGCATTTCACTCTGACAGACTGACTGTGCTTCCCCATGTAATATTAACAGGCCGTTATTTCCCCTATCAAAGAACTAAAAATAAAATCCCTGGTGCATGAAAAAAGTATGAGATCTTGAAATTGCAAGCGAACCTAAGATCCTTACAACTAACACAGGCTGATAAAGGCAAGCAGTGTGGACCTGATTAATCTTAAAGAGCATTTGTGTTTAATATCAGCTTGTATTTAACACATACATACGTATCTTTGCATTAAATACTCTTGTATGAATTAATCATATTAGATTTGGTCAGTGGCATTTGTTTCAATTTTCCTTGCCAAAAGACCAAACTCTTCAGGGAAAACTGTAATTCTTTGAAATACTAATCCTTTTAAATTAGTAAAGACTATCTATATATCCATTCAATGTTTAAGCTTGATAAAAAACTTTCAGTGCAGCCATTTTCAAAGAAAATATTTGCTTTGATTTGAAAGGAAACATACTGCAGTAGACTTTGATCAAATTTAAAACTGACATTACACCAGTACAAATATTTTCAGGGCTTTGGGTCATTCTGAAATGCTACATATGGCAAACATTTTTGTTAAAATTCACTTGCCTAATCACAAACCAGAAGATTTTTTGGTGGTTTTTTTTTTAAATTCAGATCTTGGGGAAAACTCATACACTTTCAGGACAGTTTTTCAAGCATTAAGAAAGAGAACTTTATAATTTACTTTAAATGAGTTATCCTTCAAACCTGTGCAATTTTGACCATGAGGGTACTGACACCGTGACAGTTTTGTGATTCCATTATCCACAGTTTCCTGAGTAAGATACTCAACTTCAAGGTTAATCTAATGTAGAGTTTGAAAAGAGATTTCTTCAGAGAAAGCAGATGTTAATTGTTTACCAGGAAATATTTTTTCCCCAATTATTTATCCTAAGTTTCTTCATTTAGTTCAAATGAAAAGAATTATGAAATAAAGTGATTTAATATAACAGCCTCAAAAACACTGCTTAAATGTCACTTTCACTGGCTGTGTGATGGGAAACTCCTATCAGTTCCCTGTTATCCAATGATTCATTAAGTGGGAAAATCTCATTTTTTCTTCTCCAAAGAAACACGCATGACTTTTTATGAGATGGAATAAAATATACAACTAGTTTTCCTTTTAAAAAATATCCCTTGAGCTTATTTTTATTTGAATTCTGAGAAGAAGAATGACTTTTCATTGCTATACTATGCAGCAGATTTAAAGTATACATGATGTTATAATTGATACTGTCATAAAATATTTTTAAACATAATAAAATATAAAATACATTATTTTACTTCTCCTATGATGAATCATTTTACTCTATTCCTTTCAAGACTTGGAGTTAAAAGGTTTCCACCACAATAAGCTATTAATGTCAACTGTTTCACAATTCATAACATAAATTTACAACAAGTTTCTCTGTTTTTAACTACATGGGAGCACTGAGTTGTTTCTGAAGGCAATGTTTCCTGCAATTTCACTTTCTTCATCAGAAGTCACCCATAAGTCAACTGCCCTGGGTATTTCAAAATGAACTTCTTTTGATAGCTTCAGTTATTTCTCTTCCTTCCAGCTAAGGAGTTGCGCAGCAAAGCGAAGCGGAACAGGTATTGGTGCACTGTATTACGAATAGGATCAAATGCCATATAACGTGCAGCAATTGTTTTGTAGCCAATAGCTAACTTCTAATAACTGAATCACAAAATTACTGTTCATTTCTTGCTAGCTGAAATAAAACTCTATTTGCTAACATCACCTTGCTTCTCCTGAAAGCTTTGAACATTTTTCTCATTTGTTTTTTCTTAGGCACAGTAAGGAGCAAACAATGCCTCTCACTCCACACAGCAATACGTGGTAGGTTGATTTCTGCACTGACATTTGTTAAATTAGAAGTTCTGATTCATTTAATTTTTAATCTTTTAGAATGGAATAGTGAATTCACAGAGTAATTGTATTTTGCTCAAAAGAACAACAACCCAGACTCCAAATTCTGTCTCTTCTAAAGGCTTCAACAGTTTGGAGCTGCCTCTGGTTTTCCCTGCCCTGCAGACTGTGCTCGCTTCAGAGAAGACTGATGTAGAGGGATGAGGATCTTACATAAACCGTCTGCTGTGGCAGTACCCAAATGTTATCCTAACTATTCATATTAAATTTCTCCTATTGTGCTGGCTGCCATCAGGTTCATCTACATTAGCTTTTTGGCTTGAATGTGCAGTGAGTATCCTTCTCAACTGATTTTTCTGATCACTGCACTCACCAGGCTACAATTCACACTGCAGTGTGGCCTTCAAGCCAATGGACTGGGTTTCTTTTACATGAAATTGGAAGAGGAACTCCAGCTGCTGCTGGGCTTAACTACAGCTCGGCCAAAGTAAACTCCCTCAAACGTATATGATGTGGATGTCAAATCCTTAACACAAACAGGTTGGCTACAAGGATCTGCTCCTGTTACACTGTGCTGCTTGCTGAGGTAGACATGCAATTCTAACAGGCTATCTTCAGATCCTTAATTAAGGTTAATACACCTAAGGAAGTAAACTACCAGGACAAGAATGTATCCCATAACACCAAAAGAAAAGATAGGGCTGCTGGGAAGGCTTTTTCCTACATACAGAGGTGTGTCAGAGGCATATTTTCACTTGGCTAATTTTACAGCTTTGTACTTCATGAAAATAGAAAATATGAAACTCTAAAGAAACATGTATTAAAGCCAGCTACAACGGAAAGTAAACTCTATTTTAATTATATGTTAAGTGTTACTGTGCAATATTAAATACTTTCCAATTATTTACTTAACCTTGTTCTTCAGCACAAAAAAAAAATCTCGTTGATTTTGTACTTACATCTGTTGGCAAACTGCATCCCTAGGAGGTCCAAGAAAAGCCTTAGACTACACACTTTGGGAGAATGTAGCAAACTGTAAGTTCTTAAAAAAACCCAAGTTTTGTATAACAGTAACAGTCTCATATGGAACACACAGTAAGTCAAAGTTGATGGGATTCAGTGGTGCTCCAGAAAGAAGCTCAGGCATGAGAACTGTAGCAGCAGCAGCAGCCCAACAGCCCAGCTCTGATCTCTGTAATGAGCCCAATTTGCATCACACATAAGCAAGCACTTCTCAAGTGCAGCCACCAGAACTAAACCCACCTTTACATGTCCAAAGTTGATAGCCAAATACACTAACACAAGTATCAAACATGAGGAAATGTTGCTGTTATCTTATTCCAAGCTGCTGTTCAAGAACAGTATCAGTGATTAATCAATTGGCCTAAAGGGAAAATGCGGAGAAAAGAACAAAAATAAATCAATGTATGAAATACTACGCAATGTAATATACACCTCGGATCAATCACATTACTGCTCTGTCAGACTGGTCTGCAACAGGGAAATATTCTTGCCTGGCAGAGGGTCACTAGTAGGGCAAATAAATTGCTTAAAACCAAGAAGTTCTTATCTCTTATTTCTATTCAATTTCTCTGTGAAAAATACAGTTTTTGCCTAATATTAGCAAGATGTTTTTTACAATCATCTAAGAATACCTGGGTTTACCCATCTTATTTGGTACAATTTTGAATAGTTACCCCGGCGTCACTGTAAAGGACAAAGTATCTGATAAAATGAGTACAAATTAAACCATTATTGGAATGGAAAAAAAAAAAAAAAAGTGTATTCTGCCACACCAAGAGGAGCCAAGAGGAAGACACAAGCTGTTTCCTTAGCGGCGAAGTTATGTCAACACTACACCAAGCAGCTTTCTGAAGTTCTGCTAAAGCTGGCTTGGGTTGCTAATGCGTTGCTCTATTTGGGTTAATACCCTCATTTTCAGAAGACTTAATTAGTTCAGATGAAAACTATGCCACACAGCTACACTGCTTCTGCTACCTGAACTATCTTGCATGTCAGGGCACTATATAAAAAGAATATATTGTTTATAAAATTTGTAACATATCCTCTTTCTCTGTTTCACTCATCCTACCTTAATTTAATCAAATTAATATATGCATATGTGGAACAGCTATCTCTGCATGGCACTGGGGAGAAAATTCATCTAATAACATTGTTTTCATGATGATACAGATCAGACTTAAGGTTACAGAAAGAATCACAGAATTATTGAGGCTGGAAAAGACTTCTGAGATCATCAAGTCCAGCCTATGTCTCACCACCACCACACTGGCTAGACCATGCCACTAAGTGCCACATCCAGCCTTTCCTTAAACACCTCCAGGGACAGTGACTCCACCATCTTCCTGGGCAGTGCATTCCAATGCCTGAGCACCCTCTCCATGAGGAAATGCTTCCCTTACAGCTGTCAGTAATGTTAACAGCAGTTAACACTATAGTATAGCGACATCAAATGCAATATATGACTGAAGGAAATTATCAAGAAGGAGGTAACAGGCTTCACTTTGGCACATGCGTAAGGTCTAAAGAAGCAAACTACATAAGGTTTAAAAGACAAAAAAGAAGGAGCTATTAGGAGGCAAGTAAGAAGAAATTTTAGCTGTTTGAGGCATATGACCTCATCACTGAAAAGCCTGTCTTTGCTCATTTCAAGCTTACCATAAATTGTTAAGAGAAATGCTAACCAAGTATTTCAGCAGAAGAGATGCAACATGAGAAAGATTTTATCTTCTTCCATCTAAACACACAGCAGTTACATACTGTGCAACCCTCAGATCCATTTCTTCAAGCTGACTTGAAAGTGTTGCTGCAGTAACTTTACAAAGGACTTTTTCTAGCAAATTAACCAATTTGTAAGTAGTCTTTTTCTTATAGTTTACCAAAAAGCTGAATGCTAAACCAAGGTCTTATTTGCTTCCTCTTTTTAAACGTTCTCCTAAAGAACTTAAATACTAAGACCCTGAGCATTTAAAATCAGAAGGATTTTTCTGGGAGAACAATTTGGCTGATTGAGGACAACAAGGAAAACTGCAGGCTTATTAAAGAGAAACAGTTGTAATTACTAATTGAGTGTTTCTCTTCTCCTAAATGATTTCCAAGTCTTGCTATTGAATGAATAGATACTAACCAGAAGAAGAACAGGAAAATGCATGAATCACAAAGATGAATGTGCACTGTCACCAACATGTGATGGAAGGCCAGCAGTTATGACAGGTATTCCTGTGGGAAGGGAAGAAACTCTGCCCTCTAGATGGCATTATGTGCCTGTATATCCCAGATGGAACTGGAGAGCCCTGCCAGGCAATCTAATTATTTCTCCACCTGCAAAGGAACATGGGCACATAGGTCAAAAAGATCTGATGACAGCTCCTGGTCTCAATGGGAAGGTGACAGCTGAACACTGCTAAATGGCAGAACAGAGGCTATCCTGGGGCAGAGACCCTGGTTCAGCTGCTTGATGTGGGAAGCAGAGGAAAGGTGCTAAGCCTGAGATGAAACAGAATGGATCATCTCCCTGACACTATATAGGAAAAGGCAGCTTACAGCTGGCAGGGATGGGCTATGTGTCAAAACATATAACCAAAACCAAAATAAAAATACCCCCCCCAAAGATTTTTCTTAAGGAAAAGCAAACCTCTCCTTCTACTTGAAATTTAATAGTACTGTGGATCTTAACCAGACAAATGTATATTCAAAGATGTATGTATGTATGTATACATGTCCACACATATAAAATGATATTGTACCCATGTATATTGACAATGCATTGAAATTAAATAATTAGTTAGTGAGTAATCAGGTATCCATGGAAGCATCAGAAAAAAATCAGAGTCACGCACAATGGACCAAAGTCAGTCTATTCCACATTTGATTTATCTAGTCTCTTTATATATTTATAACTAAACTGAAAATCTGTGCTTGTCACCATGACAGATTAAGCAGGTTTAAAAATAATCATTTGAGTATTTTCTGCGGTGGACTATTAAAGTGGCTGCATAATAAAGGCAGTCAATATTGAATTTCATGAGTATCTTAATCATATAAATTTCACATGTGTAGTTAAACATATGGCCAACACAGGAGCCAAGACCCTTACATGCTTGAATTCTAGCAATTCTAGTAATAGGAGTGTAACTACCTGCCCAGAATCCCAGTTCTAATTTCCACTTCTGTATTTCTACAAGACGAACCAAGAGGAAATGACTATCGAATTAAGAAAAAGTGCATCACCATGCAGACTTCATTACTGCTTCATCATTTTCCAAAGCCAGTAAATAGAAATGAAAAGAGAGAAATGATTTTGCTATGTAAGAGTTGTAAGGGATTTGGCTTTAACAGCTGAGGTAAATTAATTGGGATTTCCTACAAAGCCAGTGGAGAATGTCCACAGAATACCAGGATTTTCTTAATAACGTTAGTTTGACATGCAGCTATTTATTTAGTTTATGAACTATACAACTGCCATTACTGCCAGCCAAATTGCATGCATTAGTATGTAAATTAAAAATACAAGGCGTGATTGTAAAATCTCTGTCACACAGAACCTTACCTGGGAAAGAAGTGCCGCTGTGAGCAATGAGAGGGCTCACAGAACATGCCCGGGTAGAGCTGGGCCCAGAGTGCACATCCAATAGAAACTATTTAAAACCCTACTGACTCTCGCTCTCTGAAATGATAGATGTGTTGGGATAAACACAGTCACCTAGATCTATAACACAGTGTTGGAAAATCTCATTTCATTCAGTGGGGAGAGTGACTTTGCAATCGTACCACATGCCTGATTGCTAAAAAAGGTAAGTTACATTATCTACTGATTACGTGCAAGGAGGCACTATACCTGAAGAGAAGGGCACTGAAAAACTATCATTATTTAAATTATAAAAGTCAGACTGAAATATCAGGTTCCTTCACTGCAACCTAGCAAGGACTCTTTGCAGAACACTGTTAACATTTATTTCAGTAGAGAAAATCTGACAGGTTTAATAAAACCAAGACGATTTTCCTTGACTTCTGTGACTTACCTTTTCTTCACTGACTACACCTATTTCTCAGACCTTCTGGCACCAATCATTATTCTTGTAGCCATATTCAATACTTTGAACTATTTAAAGAGTGTTTGTTATGTCAGCCAAGGAAGTACCACAGAGCTTTCTCTGTGGCACACAGCGGTAAGAAAAGAGCCATTGTACTGGGATCTGGAATACCATTAAAAAAAAAAGAATTTATAGTCTGCTTTTACAATATATATAAGAAATTACATTTAGTCATGCTAAAATGAACATTAAAACCTTAACCTATGTTCTCCTTATTTAAAAAAAAATAAAAAAAAATCCAGAGCTCAATATAGTATCTTGAGGATCCTAAAATTTT
>JAAGNO010030226.1:103761-121800 GCA_033439905.1 Ceryle rudis | reverse complement strand
CCTGGATGATCTCTTAATAATAATGAAGACATGCACACAATAAAAATAAATAATATTATTTATTTAAATAATAAATAGATACTAAATAATACAAAGAAGGAATAAATGTCCAATAAGAATGAATACTACTCTGACTGTTCTGTTTAAAGCTAAAATACTTTGCATAGCTGATATTAATATGCAAAAATAACTGCAGCTTTTCTAGTTTTTTGTCAAGTTATAAAAGTGTTTATAATTTTGTCACTTACTACTGCAGTAAGATAAATATATTGCCTAAAAAATTATTATACTATATGGAACAGAGATCTGAATTTTTATTTATAAAGTGCTGAATGCAGGAATTAATATTTTCTTTTTTTTTTATTCTTTAAATCTTAATAGGTGAGCAGTGTTTCAGTGTACAACACTAGATTTTAAAATGTGACTGTTCAGAACAGATGCAAGATAATTTTTTTTCATGATGAAACCTTATTATATTCAATTTATATTGCTATATTGTACTCATAAGTTTGAAGTGGGAGTAGAAAGCTCCTAACACTAGTCTTCTTCTCAAAAAATGCTGTTACATATGATTATGACAGAAATGCCATTCTTAATACCAATATTATTATAGGGCAGCTAAATGGATCTTAAAAGAGTGCAGGTTTTAATGTAGATTTTTTTTTTTTGTAAACCTCTTCAGAATATTCAGAAACTATCAACTTATATTTTATAGTACATAACTATCCAGCTTTTTAGACTCCTGAAAAGACAGGTGTGTCCAAAAGATAAAAATCTGTTTTCACACACACACAATAAAACCAACACAAAACACCACCAAAAATTTGAGTCTCAAAACAAACAAAAAAACCCCCAAAAACCCCACCCTAAAAACAAACCACCAAAGTGTCTTTTCCATAGGAAAAGAGACACAGCAGAATTGAATGCTCTGTAAAAAAAAAAAAAGTACATTTAGATTACACCAGTATAAGTGTGGAAACAGGAAAAAAGAACAGCAGTATTAAAGTAATAATTTTACACAAGCAGCCATATGCATTAGGAGATCATCTCAAATTTGCTTTAAAATATAAAAACAGTTAAGAAAATTTAGGATATGTTCTATCAGTGAAGATAGACAGAAATCACTTCCTCAATGTTGTTCACAGGCCAGATATAAATTTTCCTGTGTTATTATGATTTTTTTTTTTAATTAAGTCTGTAATAAAACTATATCAACAAAGAGCATTAATATGGCATAGCTAAAGAATCATAGAATGGTAGGGGTTGGAAGAGACCTCCGGAGATCGAGTCCAAAGCCCCTGCCAATGCAGGAACACCCACAGCAGGTCACATAGGAACAGATCCAGGTAGGTCTTGAAAGTCTCTAGAGAAGGAGACTCCACAACCTCTCTGGGCAGCCTGTTCCAGTCAGTGCTCCATCACCCCCACAGTAAAGTCTTTACTTATGTTGAGGTGGAATTTCCTGTGTTTCATCTTGTGACTATTACTTCTCATCTGATCACAGGGTACCACAGAAAAGAGACTGGCTGCTTCCACTTGACACCCACCCTTCAGGTATTTATAGACATTAATAAGATCCCCTCTCAGTCTTCTCAAGGCTAAACAGCCCAAGGGCTCTCAGCCTTTCCTCAGAATAGAGATGTTCCAGTCCCTTCATCATCTTCGTACCTCTCCGTTAGACTCTCTCCCGTAGTTTCCTGTCTCTCTTGAATTAGGGAGCCCAAAACTTGATACTCTGGAGTGTTCCAGAGGTGGTCTCACTAGTGCAGAGTAGAGGGAAAAGAGAACGTCCCTTAAGTTGCTGGCCACACTCTCCTTTATGCACCCCAGGATACCATTGGCCTTCCTGGTCACAAAGGCACAGTAGTGTTCCATGGATAACTTACTGTCCACCAGGACGCCAAGGTCCCTCTCCATGGGTTGCTTTCCAGTGGGTCTACCCTTAACCTGTACTGGTACATGGTGTTGTTCCTTCCCAGGTGTAGGACTCTACAGTTGCCCTTGTTGAACTTCCTTAGGTTCCCCTTTGCCCAGCTCTCCAGTCCATCCAGATCTTGCTGGATGGCAGAACAGCCTTCTGGTGGATCGAACTGTACTCCCAGTTTAGTATCATCAGCAAACTTTCTGAGGGTACACTCCATCCCTTCATCCAGGTCATTGATGAAGATGTTGAGTAAGACTGGAAGAAGGTCAGAACGCTTATAAAGCTTGCATAATAAGAAGAGAATGATGACTGTAATGAGAAAGAACAGGACAGACTACAGAAATTAAGATCTTATAGCCCTATGTACCCTAAATTATCTTAGTGTACATAAGCAATTTCAATATCAAAGAAGACCGCTCAGCAAACCTTATATTTTGGGTACGCTCAATTTTGGATGCTGGTTCTCAACAGTCCTAGCATTTGCTCTTCAAAAACCTTTCATCTCTCTAATTAGAAATGAAAGCAGGCAGCTCGTATCACAACCAGGCTCTGAGCACCTCAAAAAAAATAGAGTCAGATGAAACATATATACAGAAGTAAATGGGCATTTCTGAAAACAGAAGCCCACTGTTTCAGACAATACATCTGTGAAGCCGATTCTCAAGTACAATAGATGGACGAACATCTACAAAGAGCTTCAGGTTTGTCATACACAGACAGGTGCTATTCCAGTAAACAGAAGGAAAGAAGAAAAAAAAAAAAGGTGAATTTAAGCACTAAATTACAGTCATCTAGAATAGGAGAGTATTTTAAAAGTAATGTAGAAATTGAAAGCTAGCATTTTCTTAAGCTTAATGTTGCCTTCACTGCCTAATGGTTTGAGAATCTAAAAAGGGATTACAGCTCATGAGACAAATAATTGTGTCAAGTTTCCACAGATTATTGCCTTGTTCTTTTCTTAATAATTAATGATTAGAAATAAGCAGCTACTAAGAGAAATAAATGTTATTAATGAAGGATTAGTCTTCCACACAGATTATTTGCTATATTATGTATGTTGTAAACAACAGAACAGGATTCAGTGTTTACCTCAAAACTCCTAGGTATGAGCCTAGTGTAATTACACTGATAGAGGCTTATTTTGATTTAGTTCAGCTTCCGGAAAAGTGATGCATGTTTTATCAAGTTCCTCAATTACAATAAAGTACAAAGAATGCTTAAAAGGAGAATAAATTTACTTCATCTAAATTTTTTAACCTAATTATTATACTCATTGAAAATACTTGATACCAACAGGGAGGGGTTGGTGGGCAATGTTAAACTCATAAGCAGTCTTGGCTGCAGTGACCACGAGATGATGGAGTTTAAGATCCTAAGGGCAGTGAAGAAGGGGGTGCTCAGCAAGCTTGAAACCCTCAACTTCAGAAGAGCCAACTTTGGCCTCTTTGGGAACCTCCTTGGAGGTGTACCATGGGAACAAAGCCCCGGAGGGACTGGGAGCCCAGGACAGCTGGTTGACTTGTGGCGCTTAGTGACATGGTCTAGCTGATGTCATGGCTGTTGGGTCATAGGCTGGACTTGATGATCTTGGGAGGTCTATTCCATCCTCTATCCTTCACAGCCTGTGAAAACTTCCAAGATTTTGTGAAATACTACATCCGTCTGGACATCCAAGTTCAGAAACATAGGAGCTGCAAACAAAGGAGGTCATAATGTCTTCAACAGACAAACTGTCTTCCTTCACTAGCCAACCATGAGCATGCCTACAGTCTTGGATCATGGAGAGTTTCCAGTATATCATGTGAGTGATCTTAGGTAAAGGATTAAATTGAATCTTAAATAAATCTAATCAGATCTAAATCTACCATCCTTACCAAAAGATTTTGTTTTGTGGGTTTTTTTTCTTTGTTTGCTTTTGTGGGGGGTTTTTTTGTTAGTTTAGTTGGTTTTTCTGTTTGTGTTTTGGTTGGGTTTTGTTTTGGTTCGTTGGGTTTTGGTTTGGTATTCCCTAAGTTCATGATTTCTACTGAAAAGGCAGCTGATTTTTATTTATAATTTCTGTTTCTATTGTCAAACAAGGAAGTGCCCAATACATGTGTCATATAAAGTACGCAGGTATGCTGTGCTGGTGAAATATTATACAAACCAATGCAAGAGTTTCTGCTTGGAATTTTGTTTGCCGTAAGTAGAGAGTCAAGGGAGATAAAAGTAGTTAACAGAACTGGACAATACTGCTCTTGAAATGACAGTATAGGTACCTAAAATTAGGCAAATAATTGTATGATATATTTAACAAGAAGTCTGTTTCTGAGAAGGGGTCAAGAGTTTATACGCCTGTGATAGTGTACACAGTTGAAAAATGAATCAAAAAGTAACTTATCTTTTATAAGGACAATACTGCTACAAGGTTCTTCTGCACTAGTCAGCAAATATACTAATAACAAAAGGTGTATTATCGTGTTTGAAGGGGAGGTTGTAGTTATGAAACTGAAAGAAAAGATGCATATTTTCAATCACAAGAAAGATTTTTCCTGCATGATTTCTTTCAAAACTATTGTATAAAGCAACCACACTGTATAATATATCAAATACATACACCTGAAGAGTTTTCCCTTGAAATGTTCCATTTATTGAGTAGTAGTTTGTCATTCCAGGTAGACAGGCAGGACTACTACTTTACTTGTAGCTTTTGCCCATTAACCCTGAAATGCAAGTATTGCATGTAGCTAGTATGTTTTAATTTCAGTTATGGTCTGGCTTGAAAGCTAACCTTTGAGAGTAGGATAGAGATGCATTCAGTTGTATTCACAGGAAGATCTGTGGTAATACCACCAAGCTTAAGAGGTGACAAATATCTCACCAAGGAATTGGTCCCTATATTTATGGAGATGCTACTTTATATATTATCCTCTTACTGAATTTTGTAATAGGTAGGATATAATTTCAAGTATTTTCTATTTTATTTTGTGCTAGATCATCACTTCATGCTCTTCATCATGTATTAGACAAACTTTCCATAAGCGACTGTCTGTTCATTTGTCATGAATGATAGGAAATGATCTTCCCTTTCACCCCCAAGAAGGGGGAAAAACAAACAAAAAGATTTCTACTGTTCACATTACACAACAAATGAATTTATCTGAAGCCTCCAACTAATTCTTCCATCTTTGCCACTAGTTTTCTTTGCCAGAGGGACAAGCATTCCCTGTTTACTGGAAAATGCTGCACAGGAATTACTATGTTCTCTGCCCCAGAACTTTAAATCAACTTGCAGACATTCCAGCCTTGCAATGCATATAAAGAACAAATAATTCAATTCACAGAAAAATGTGGGTAAGAAGCAGAATAGAAAGGAGAATTTTGATAGGTTTCTCATACTCTGCATGTTAATGAGACTCATTATAGTTGAAATAACTGGACTTTGTCGGCTTTATATCCAGATGCATCATACTGTTATATCCCAGGCAGAAACAGCAGGACAGTAATTATTCTAAAGCCAAATTATTCTTCATCAAATGGACAAACCCAGACAAGAGACACAAGATTACTTATGTTGCTGCACAAAAGCTCTACCATCATTGAGGATGCTTAAAGTGAGTGACAGGAGGAGTTAATTTTCTGTTGAAGAGGACCGCAGACGCTTTAACAAGCTGCTGTAGTACATATATACATGCTGAAGAAAAGGTAGAGCAATAGACCATTTTTCATACTAGACTTGTTTCTCTATTTCTGTTACGTACATTTAGATCTTCCTGCCCACATGAATTTTCTTCATGCAGAAAACCAAGATAAATTCTCGGGGTTTTATCTATCTAAACTGGTCTTAGAGGTGATAAACAGTGTCTAGCAGCCATTTAACAACAGAACACTCTTTTGTACTTGTTGCATGTTTCAAATTAGAACAGAAATACTTCACAAGAGATTTTTTACAAATAGTTAAAGGAGATGTATCTGTTCATTTATCATGGATGATATAAAAACATCTTCACCCCTGGAGAAGGAGGTGAGAAAATATTTCTACTGAGATCACTAGGTTACAGATATAATGGTGTTTCCTTTGGAATATTCAGCACATCAAAGGCCCAGCCAGGAAGAGGGAACAAGTAGCACACAGTAAAATGAAATCCAAAAGAGCTTCCTCAAACAAGAAAACATCCCTGATGAATTAATTTCACCTGACTGCAGAAAAAAAGAAAGCCAAATTGAGTACCTTTATGGTGCTCTGAAGGAAAAAGAGCATCACAGACAGAAGGATTAAGAGCCTATTGATATTCTGTCAACAATGATGGCAGAAAGAATAGAAATAAAATCTCAGGCTCTCTTCATCCTAGAAACATAAATACCAACATGGATGTAGATGTAAAATCTTAGAACTTGTCTCCCTACTGCCTTGATAATTTCACATCTCAGATCTAGCTCAACAGCCACAGGGGCTAGGGGTGCTCTTTGGTCAGGTTGTTCTGACAGACACCACCAAGACATAGGTCAGAATGCTGTTAATTCCTTGTCAGGAAAGATGACAGATTGCTCTTATCTGGCTATAAAAATTCATGGACTTTCACATATGCTAAGTCTTGTTAAAGAACCTTCACAGACTCATTCAACCCTAACAATTTTAAAATAAAGCATGACTTGGTTTGCTGGGGTTGCATGAACAGGTTGGTTATTTGTTTTGCCTCATGCCATCAAAAAGAAAATTGCTGTCGTTTGACGCTATGAATCCCAGAAAAAGATGGAAATGAAGCCCTGCTTCTGGTACAGTTGGTGGGATTGCTCACAGTATGATGACACTAATAACAGCAATAAACAGTAACAACGACAACACTGAAAGACTTGAGCAAAACAAACCCCATCCTCACATTAGAAACCTGTTTCTCTACAAGAAGTTAGCAGTTAGTTGTTGCTTTTAAGTGCTGTAGCATACATAAAGCACTCACACCTGCTGTTTAATTTGGAGGTAAGGTGTGACACAAAGGGAGATGGAAGAAGAGCAAAATCTCCAAGACGCATTCTTTTCAGGAACACCCAAAAAAAAGTATAGCCTGTATTTTAATGACAGATAAACACATTTTTCAAAACCTTGCAAATAAAATACAAACAAAAAAGCTCCCAGAAGTATCCCAGAAAGTTATTCCGGCGATGAAAACTACATTTCTCCCTTTAAGACTAGCTGCTGTGTCAACAGTCATTGCTATGCCTATACTGTTCAAATACCTGCATGAGGCACCCTCTGTTTTTGAACAAACACACCTTTTGACTCTATTTAAGAGGGAAGAATTACTTGCAAACATAAATTTGCCAAAGATTCACAAGTGGACACACAAAATGGAACGATATTGTAAAGCTAACATTTTGTAACTGAAAAGCACCCTCCAGCGAATAGGATGAGTTCTTTGGCTTGTTTTGTTCAGATTGACCAGGCTTCTCAATCTCAGGAAAATGTAACTGTCTTATCTGAATATGAAATTATAGGTAAACAATCCAATAACTCTTTTCCTGTTACTGAACAATTTTTTGCAAAATCCAGACATTTAAAGCAAACAAATACATACTACAAAATCGACCAACCAAACCCAACAAACCAAAATAACCCTCCAGAAACCCAAAAGAGAGATTTTGTGGCTTATTTGAGGCAGTGTACTTACCTTAATATGCATACAATTTTTTTAATAGCACATTGGACAACATCCTTGGGAGAAAGACCTAGATCTCCAACAGCCACTTCTAACAACTGCTGTATCATGTCCAATGGTTGACCATCTATACACATAGCTACTGCTTGGTCATGGATTTTTTCTTTCTCTGACCTTGACAAATCATATAAATAGCCATACTTCTGAAGTGTATCCTGTAAAGAGACCATTTTTGAACATGAATCAGTGTACTCCTTATTTACAGGGCCGTATCATTCAGAGTCTTTCTTTCTACCAAGATTTAACGTACACTATGAAAACCAAAAGACTGATGGGAGTGAATTTTCAAAAAAAACAGGTCAACAAAACCAAATAAAACCCAAACCATTAATAAAATACCACAGAACATTTATGTCTATCACTGCTAATCATGGTAACCCTAAAAATAAGCACCTGATCAGTAATCATTACCTGTTTGCTGTTTTTCAGGTAAGTGATAAAACTATGAGTGAGAGTTTCCAGATGAGCAAGAGACTGCTGCAAATGATTCAGAGTTTCTTCATATACAACAGACGGATTTTCAACACCTTCCATGTCATTCTCACAAGTTTTTTTCCTTGATTTCTCAGAAAGATGTTTGACTGCCTTAATAGCCTTCTTAGTCACTTCTATCCTGGCTTCAACTGGCAGCTGAAAAAGATTACTTGCTATTTAATCGTTCATCATCTGTACACTAGTATTTGTATTACAGCAGTACCTAGAGGTCAGTTGTCTCCACTGCTCTACAGCACAGTATAAAACTAAATGAAGTATTTTATGAAAAGCAGCTTTATTTCTTCTTAGTCATTTATTTAAAAATGATCAGTATTCCATTACTTTCTTTTGTTGTCCTTCCTTTCATTTATGTTGAATGACTCATTTAAAACCATATAAAACTTTTTTTCCCCAATAATATTTGATTTCTGTAGACTGTCAGCTTATAAACTTTTTTAATTCTGCATTGAGAGATGTCTGGTGATCATTTTACAAGGTTAACTGAAAATCCCAAACATTAACTTAAGGTTAGTTTTGTCAGGTTTAGATCACTGTTTAAAATGTATCCCTGAGATGATAATCATAGGCAAAATACCAGCAGGGTTTAAATCAACCTAAGGACAAGTTATAGAAAACAGCTACTGTTTTGAAAGACAAATACAACAAAATGTATCCAGTCATTGAAGTGAAACAAGGAAGTCTGTAGGGTTTTTTTCCCCATTATTCTTCTCATTTTGAGTTTCAACTTTTAATGGAATCGTTCTTCCCCTACCCTCCATCCACCATGAAAGGGTCATTCCAGTGCATCAGAATAGAATTTAGGACTATGGAACGGAGCCTGGGTAGTGATAACAGATTCTCAAGCTTCCAGAAACCAAGAGTAAGTTGGAAAAGGATATAGATGGAAATATTCTTTATACAGACAGTACTTGCAGCAAGCTGTTATGCTTTTAAGTCAAGAAAGACACAGCTTCAGCTGTAAGATCAAAACAATGTCTGTGTTTTTCATGCTGTTAATGCAAAGCACAGTAATGGTCTACTGAACATTTTTAATGATAACAGCAAAATATTTGGAGATTACTGTAAAAGTTAAGAAAACTTGCCATTATTAAGAGGGTAAATGGAAATGGTATTTCAACATTCAGTTCCACATGCAACTCAGTTCTATTTACAAATTAATTATGATTGTTACTCAGACCAAGGTCTCAATATCAGGTTTTACTGTAAGCAAGGTGATAGTCTTCACATAACATTAACATTTAATGGGCAGAGATGGATTCATATATCCATTTTATAAACATGATAAAAGATGGAAACAGCCACATATTTAATTTTTCCCCTGTACATTCTGATGTTCAAAATTCAATAAAGAGAAATGCAAAAGGGAAACAATTTAAGTATTCCATCTACTGTTATATCCTAGAGAACAGTGTCAATATATTGCCAGTTTAGAAGTCATGGTGCCATTATAAGCACATACAGAACAAGGCATTAAAAAAAAAAAAAAAATTATACAGGTTCTTCCCAACACTAATTTAATCCTGCATTCATATTTGCATAGTGCCAAAATGCAGCACTACCAACACAGCATTTCTCCGCTTATTTTATTCCAAAACACGAATGACTATTCTCTGTACTTCTAGTCAGTTTGGTATCATACCCAATGACAAAGAAATAGTAGCTTGGGGGCTAGTTCAATCTTTGTTTGCATGTGAAGATAAATTTTCTTTTTAAAAAGCCTTTACAGTTTAAAAAGATTTCTAATTCTTTTGGCTATAATGTGTAATGAAAAAAATCCTAAAAATCTGTTTTCTTTCATTTCAAATCAAGGAACATCACATCCTGTTTCAGTTAAACAGGTTTAAATCCTCAGGGCAAAAACTCATCTGAGAAGCCCATTTCATAAAATTATATCATCACTGTTTTAGGTTGGAAGGAACCTTTAAAGGT
Organism: Ceryle rudis; assembly: GCA_033439905.1. Taxonomy (NCBI): domain Eukaryota; kingdom Metazoa; phylum Chordata; class Aves; order Coraciiformes; family Cerylidae; genus Ceryle; species Ceryle rudis. Next base: position 111,759 of record JAAGNO010030226.1, on the reverse strand, counting down.
CATCAAGTCCAACCCCCTGCAGCAAACAGGGACATCTTTAAATAGATCAGGTTGCCCAGAGCCCTGTCCAACCCCGACCTTAAATATTTCCAGGGATCTACCACCTCACTGGGCAACCTCTGCCAGTGTTTCACCAACCTCATTGTAAAAAAAATACACTATACATCTACACTCCTTTTTAAAAACATTCCCCCTTGTCCTGGTGCTTCAGGCCTGCCTAAAAAGACTGTCCTGTCTTTCTTATGGGCCCCCTTTAAGTACCGAAAGGTCACACTAAGGTCTCTCTGAAGCCTTCTGTTCTTGAGGCTGAACAACCCCAACTCCCTCAGTCTTTCATCATAGGAGTGGTGCTCCAGCCCTCTGATTGTTTGTTGTTGTTTTTTTTTTGTTTTTTTTTTTTTTTTTTTTTTTTTTTTATGGTGACACTACTCTAAACCCACATCAACAAGTCCATGTCTTTCTTGTGCTGATGACTCTAGAGCTGGACAGTACTCCAGGTAGGTCTCAGCAGAGCAGAGTGGCAGAATCACCTCCCTTAACCTACTATCCATGTTGCTTTGGATGCAGCCCAGGATGCAATTGGCTCGCTGGGCTGCAAATGCAAACTGCCAGCTCATGTCCAACTCTTCATCCATCAAGACCCCCAAGTCCTTTTCTGCAGAGCTGCTCTCAGTACTTTCACTCTTCCCCTCACTTAACTGCCACAATAATCTGGGATCCCAGCACCACTGAAGCACAGAATGACTGATGTTGGAAGGGACCTCTGGAAGACATCTGGTCAAAACTCCCTGCTCAAACAGGGCCACCTAAACCCATCTGCCTAGCACCATGTCCAGGTGGCTTTTGAATATCTCTATTGTGGGAGTCTCCACAACCACTCTGCACAACCTGTGCCACTGACTGGTCAGTCTCATCATGAAAAATGCTTCCTGATGTTCAGATGGAACAGCTTGGCCCAGTTCACCCATCTGCCACTAAATCTCAGCTTTACATATTCCACCAACCAAATGTCATGTGGCCACAAGCCAACCAGATACATAAGAGTGGAAACCAAATTACATTAATTAATTCAGAAGTAGATTAAACAGTTATGGAATAACAAAAGTTGGTTCCAAATTCCTATAGGAGAAGAGAAAAAGAAAAGCAAAAACAAGAAACCTTGTGGGTGAAGATGAAGATAGTTTAATACATGAAGGAGAGACAAGGAAAAAAAAAATTAAGTGATGCAAAAGGAATGTCTCACCACATCCCACAAGCAGACTGATGTCCAGCCAATTTCCAAGTAACAACCATCTTGGAAGACACCCTCCAACCTTGTTTGTTACTGCTCAGCATGACATTCTATGGCATAGAATGCACATTTGTCCAACCCAGGTCAGCTGTCCTGACTGTGTTCCCTCCCTACTTTTTGCCTACCTGCAGCGTATTCAGGGCTGTGATGCTGAGAAAAAGAGAAAGCCTTGACTCTGTGGGAGCACTTCTCAGCAATAGCCAAAGCACTTATATGTTATCAACACTGTTTTAACCACAAATCTAAAGCACAGCCCCATAGAGGCTGTTCTGAAGAAAGTTTTCATCCCTGACAGACAGTTCATCTGGAGATCAGTGTAGTTAAAATTATTGTAATTATTATTTCATAATAATGACCATCGGGTTTTTTTGCAGTTCTTTACATGTATTAAATATCAGCACTTTCATGAAATACAGAAATGTGTCTCTATCATGGGAACAGGAACTGATAAAGTACTTGGCCATAGAACTGAGCTGGGAAGAAAGTGCTGAATTAGCAATTAAGCAATTGATCACATGACCACTGCAGCTTCAAAAAAGGATAACATTTTAAGTAAAAGGTGCAAATCAAAAGGCAGCTTTTATGCATGAAGCAAGTTTTCAGATCAAAGTTAGAGAAAAGAGTTCTCTGAGAAATAACTTTTCAGGTTCTATAACATTAATTTTCATTGTACAGTTCCACTTGAAAATTGGATGGGATCCTGAGGCAAAACTAGTTGCAAGCTGGTTAAACAGCTGTTTCATTCCCAAATCCAGTGCAGGGAACACACTAAATCAGCTGATTTGACCAAATGTTTCAGATACTTCTCGAATATCTTTTGTGGCCAAAAAGCTAACAGATTTCTGCTTGGCCACCAACCATAATAATCCTGACATCGATATTTCCTTTCTGCTGCTCGTACTCATCTTAACAGAGTAGAGAAACTGTATTAGAATTCTAAGGAGAAATAAGCACAGGAAAATAAACAATGTGTTTCAAAACAGATACAGAGTGGAGGCTATCAACCCTTGCCCCAGACCAATCATCCAGAATGAGAAATAATCTTGAAATGACTCAAATACATGAACACCAAGAGTTTCAAGTCATCACTGGCAGTGATTATAGATGAAGACAGTATTTCCTTCTCATGAGGTAACAGTCATCCGCTGGCTACCTCAGTCCAGGGTGAGGTCTGGCAACAGAGGTCTCAAAATGAATGTCAGTCTTTCTTGATAAGCATGAAACACTCAGTACATGATAAAAAGGATCAAAACACCTAAATAAGAGGGTGGTTCTGCTGAACAGGCTTAATAGACAGCTGATGGAACTAGTGATAAAATGTGTTGGTCTAGCATGACAGATTAAAGCATAAATTTGGTACTGAAAAAGCTTTTAATTTTCCCAGGATTTCAATGAATGGTATTTTTTTTCTCCCCAACAAATTCTAGTATAAATACAGGTTAGATGAGCTCTAATATATGTATATTAATAGCTATTGGAACACTAAAATAATATCCAAAGAGGGAACAAATTGTAATTCTCATTGAATACAATGAGTAAACACCTCTGGAAAATGAGCCTTATCCAGAATAGACAAAGACAGACAAAAAACAAACAAACAAAAAAACCAACCACAAAACACCTCCTCCTCCTCCTCTTTTCATTTTAGATTAAGTTAGTGAAGGCATTTCAAGATCATTTTACAAGGAAATATCTAAGAAATCCCTTCTCTTTTTTTGCACTAGGCAGTAAAGATACATAAGAAAGCATTGGTAACACTATATTAGAAATATCCTACTGGGCAAAAAGAAATTGCATATCTGGTAATTTATGTTACAGACATGAAATTATGTTCTTCCAATAACAGGCTTTCAGCCAGATGGAGATTATAACAGAGTTTATCATTTATGTTATTACAGTGCCTAGAAACCATATGCATTGGCCCAGAACACTTCTCTGTGGAGCATCCTATTCAGAATGCAGAAGCCTGGTACTAAACTCAAGCCTGCAGCACAATGAATTTTAGGATGAGCACAAGTGAAATAACTAACTACACAAGAAGACTTCTCTCTTACTCTGCTGAAACAGAATACAGGGACTTTGGGTTTCCATCAAAAACTCTCTTATCCACAGAGGTAGCATCTCTTTTTGTATACTGACAGTCGTAAGAGGTAGGCAGAGGAAGTAAGTTTACAAATTTATCTTTAAAAACAGTAAAAATAAAAATCTGAGATTTTCTTCTTGATAGAATATTCAACTGTCCCTCACCTGAGGCCTGAAATTCTTCAAATATATCTGCTTACCTTTGTGACAGCTTTTGAAGAAAAGGTAATTTCATCAATAAAAGTGACAATATCATCAGGATCAAGCCTATCGAAGTACTTTGAACACATATCATATGCATGTAGCCACTCATCCATTGTTTCTGGTATTTTTTTAATGAGATGATGATCACCATGCCAAAAAATTTTTTGTAACCAGACAGTATAAATAGAGCTTGGTGACAGCATGCTGCCATCTCCTTTAGGAATTTTTGGAGCCAGTTTGGAAATAGATAAGATGTTTTGACTTGTAAGGACAGGCTCCAATGTTTCCAGAGGGTTTTCATTTTCATCTGTTAGCTTTTTGTAATTAAGACCTATTGACAGAAGGAGAAAAAGGCAAACAAAACAGAAGTTATTAATAGTTAAATCTACTCAAACTCTACATTCATACATAAAAGTCAGTGTTAAACCATCATCTAGAGAATTAGAAAGACTCTATTTCAGCTTTTACAATCATACATACTGACAGACTTAGGAGGAAGACAGGTTTGTAAACAGCTACAGCTATGTTTTTCTTCATATACTTACGGACTGTAACCTCTATATTTCTCTTTGTTCTTTGCCTACTATCTATAAACTATGCTTAACACATGATTTCAATTAAGAGAATAATAGATTATTTATTTTTTTACTGTACAAAGTGACTAATTTATATCTGATGTATGGTCCTAGGAATTTTTTTTTTTTTTGAGTTTAAAAATAGCTTTGAAAGGTAAAAAACAACTTATTGACAGACTTTCTTTGACAAGCATCATATAACTTCAGTGTTTAAACACATTAATAAGAACTGAAGATAATCCTTCTTTCCCCAAAAAAATTATTGCCTTTTTTTTCCTGCAATACATGAATTCATAAACAGACCATTGCCAAACTCTGCAGCAGTTAGTGTCTGATACACATGAGGTTCCAATATTGAACAATTAATTCATCCCTACAGCAGGTGATTCCATACAGTACATATTTTTCATTCTGAAGCTGGATTGGGAGCTACTCAGCTGAAATTCAAGATGCTGCTAATACTCGACTAACAAGCAAATGGAAACTAGTATTCAAAATTTCAGAGTGCTTTCCAGCAGCTCACTTCTATAGGCATCGTCTGATAATGTAAGAGGACAAACAATGTTGCAGTTCTGCAAAAGCAAAAGGTAACATCAAGGATAAAACACAAAATAAAATTACCCTCTTTAAAACATGCAAACAAAATGCTTAAAGTTCTAATATATTATGTAATTCAGACTTCTGAAAAGTAAACTCTCTTAAATTCTTTCAGAATATTCATGTTAAACTTGCAGTGCTAAAAATTCTGCTCTAGGCAGTCTGTATTTTTTTTCTTTTAAAAAAAATCATTATGAACCACTGCCGATAATTTTAACTTGCATCATGAAAGAAACCTGGGTTTTAATTTTTTTTTGCTTACTGTGATAAACTAAATCTCCAGTAATACAAAGAGAAGTAACTTACTCCTGTAAGATATGACTTAGCTACTAAAGTATTTGCATTCATCTGAAACACTCATTCAGAAAAAAATTACCCGGAGAGTACAAATTAGATAAGCATAATCACATCAACACTCACATAACAGAATAATAAATACGGGTAGGCAGAAAAGAAACAGGAACTCTCCTACCTGGTGCAACTGCTTTGAATTTTTTCAGGAGTCGGATGTGAGTTTCAGGTTTAACAGTATGCTTCACCACTTCTGAGCAGCCACAATTTTCAAGGAGTGTGAAGTAATAAAGCAACCGCTGGTGATCTCTGCCTTCAATACTTGGGTATACATATTTAACCATGTGTTCATGTAACATTTCAGGACTGGTTTTCAAAGTCTCAAACAGACCGAGACTTTGTGCTCTTTCTTCTATTTCCAGTGTCGATAGCCTGCATTTAGAAATAATTTTGGCTTTGAAGTCCTGGCTGTGCCATGAAAGACTTCAGCTGCACACTTGCAGAAATAGGATAAAACTTTCCTTTGTTTAAGGTTCAACTTTGTAAGATATTCTAAAAGAGTAAATACTCATATGTAAGTATTTAGATAGTACTTATTATCTGTAAACAAAAGCTAAGGAGCTTTTGTATTTCCTGATTTTGCTATCTGTTGACTTGGACATGCAGATTAAGGGTCATGCATACTGAAGCAGGACTCAAAGCAGCATTTCACTTCTCTAAGCACAGCTATATGTAAAAAAAAAAGACATATGTCCAGAGTATGTGTATAGGAAGCTTTTAAAAAGAACCACCCAACCCACCAATCCGCCCCCCGCCCCCAACCAAATAAACTAAATCACCAAAACCAAAAAACAAAACCCAACCAAACAAAAAAAAAACATACAAAAAACCCTTGTGGCTGACTGATGCTAGAAAATCCTATTGCTCAATTTGAAGCTCTCCCAGATCTTATAGTCTATTTTCTGCAATCAGTGAGCACCTATGCACGCTTTGAGAGACATTATCACTGGAAATTGTCTCTTGCCCACTAGTTAATCTATTTGACACTACTATTCTTGCTTAACATTCAATTTGACAGTTTTATCAAGTCATCCATGAAAGCTTATGAAAATATCAGCAAGTCTTGGGTTGACCTCAGCCAGTCTCACTGCTTCAGGAAATTTTTTTCCTCATCCTTTTGAAAAGAATACATTGGTTCTTTCACTGCATGCATTCAGACACTTCCATCTGACTGCATATAAGATAGCTGAAGTGATAGCAATCACTTCTTTCTGCCTCATCTGGAAGAAAAATGGGTGTATATAAAGGAAGTCTCATCTTAAGTTTATACTTTTCTCATCTGAAAGTTTTAACTAAAATCTGAGAAAGGAAATAACCTACAGATGACTAACACCTTGACTTTCCCCAGAGTTCAATCATATGCCACTTTAGGTTGTAGATTTCAATTGGAAATCTGATGTCTTGTAATAACATTTGATTTTCTTCTACGCTTAAAATCATTAAATTAGAATTTAAACATAATTTTTCCTTAGTATAAATGCCACAACTTATTTAAGTGTTTCTCTTTGATGCCCAAGTAAAATATCACAGGGTGTCAGGGGTTGGAAGGGACCTTGGAGATCTTTGAGTCCAACCTCCAGTATGACTTAGTTTCATCTCCAAAGATGATTTTCTTACAGCAAATACCACAAGCTTCTCTCTATTTAAAATTCTCTGATTTCTAAGAGAGAGAAAGTTATTTTTGAGTTATTTTTACATCTCTAACAGTTAGGTTGTTAAACTTCTAAGCATTATTTTAATTCTCTAAATTTGTCTTATTTGTTAAGTGTGCTACCATATTAATGGAAATAAGTATGATATTAATGGAAATAGAACATTATTCACTCTTAATAACAGACAAAACAGACACTTGGACCTGATGTATTTCAAGAGTGTGATCTGTATACATTATATTCCACACTCAAGTTCAAACTAAAGGCTAAATGGACATTAAATTATTATTGACAGGATTGACAGAGGTTTGCCACGTGGCTTTGGCATGTGGCTGGTGGTGAATAGGAAGGCTTCATTATAATGTTCAGAAAGATTCTGGAATATTAGATTCTGTGACAGGCAAAAATGAAACTTCCTGCCACTGAAGTCATAAAATGCATTTTACAGATTTTTGGTAATCAAATGTGATCAGATTCTTCAAAAGAAACAATTACATTTCCACTGAACATAAAATAAATATAATTCTAAACAATTTTCATCAGACTCCAATTCACAGCAAAGCAGAAAAACGTGTTTATTTGTCATCAAGTAATCAAAGAAATAGTTAATACAAACTATGTAAGTGCGTCTTCTGAGCTTCTCCATACATAAAGTGGCTTATAGAAATACTGCATATTCAGTTAAAGGGATTAAGTCTTAGAATAAACTTCTTTTCAGTTCAGAATGAATGCATAATGAGGCATGCATTATTAATGCCATAATCCCAAGACTAAAATACACTGTAATGGCCATATGCTGTCAATCAACTTGAAAATGAGATTATGATACAACAAACCATGCTCAGCAGCATATTATGCTATTATACATCAATTTGCAAGACTTTTTTGAATTTCATTAGGGAAAAGGTTGTTACTCTGTACATCAGTGATTTCAGAATTCTATGAATACTAACTCATGGAGGACAAGAACAAAGAAAATTATAGAAAAACTGTTGCAAAACATCTTAGGTAATATTCTAGTCCCAGAGAAGTCAGCTGGCTCTTTCACATTCATCCCAGTGTTGCCATGTTTATACCCTGGCTGTCTGTTTTGTTTAAAGCACTAAATAATTTAGCAGCATCAAAATTTATAGGGTATGACTTCTGGAGGAAGCAAAGAAAAATCTCAGGGAGTCCACAGCCACCTCCTATTTGGGACTTTTCCTTTCATATCCGATGTTTTCCAGCACATGGTAGCCGTAACAGG